>JAVQKC010116276.1:0-12707 GCA_036025475.1 Philypnodon macrostomus
GACATTGTAGATTCACACTGAAGGCATCAAAACTATGAATGAACACATGTGGAAATATGTACTTAACAAAAAAGTGTCAAACAACTGAAAATACGCCTTACATTCTAGTTTCTTCAAAGTAGCACCTTTTGCTCTGATTACTGCTTCGCACACACTCTGCATTCTCTTGATGAGCTTCAAGAGGCAGTCACCTGAAATGGTCTTCACTTCACAGGTGTGCCCTGTCAGGGTTAAGAAGTGTCATGAAAATAAAGAAAACTCATTGACTGAATGAGGTGTGTCCAGACTTTTGGTCTGTACTGTATATTAAATGTATATTACAAATATAACAATGAAACAAGTTTAATAATCTAGGCCTAATATCAGTAATCAGTAAAAAAAAAAAAATAAATAAAAGGTAAAAACTTCTTAAATCAAACAAATAAACTGGTTCTGATTCTGGTCCCTTTTTGAACAGGTGTGGTGTTACTAATATTCTAGATTTATTCTGACGTTATCAATGTTAACTGACTGCACTCTGTTGGGTTCAAGCTTATGCAAAGTGACTCTAAACAATAACACAGATTAAACTTTAAATTCCTTTTGTCGTGTCATTCTGTACTTCCCATTTAGTGAAGTGTGAGTCATTTGATGTGCTAGTGACTCACCATATATTGATATTCCTCACTGTTGTTCATCTATGTACACTAACGTATCTGATGTTATACAGCAGAGGTGGGCAGTGTTCGTAAGCATGGGTAAAAAAATACATTTTGGGTTTTTTTGTCTTACAGAAAAGCCAGAGAAGACCAGACCATAACACACTTTTAACATAAATCCATGTTCACGTCATACAATTTTGTGTGCCTTTTTATAATCTGAAGAGCAGACCATTGAATCGTGACAGTGTGCATTCATTTATGATCTTCATATTAGCAGATTGTCATAACTTCACGATCTTCTATTGCCTTATCACACACCTTATCTTATGACGCACCATGCTTTATGTTGTTAAAAGGTGAGAATATTAATACAAAATATATATATTTATTCTTTTTTTAGTTTGTGAGAAATACAGGAATGTGGAAATTGTTATAATTTTTACATTTATGTACATTATTCGTCAAGTTCCTGGCTACTCTACCCCCCTCTGGTTTACTGACTCGGGCGCTTCCTGTGGCCTCCTGTGGCTTATACCCTTATCTTTTGCCTGTAGTGATGGTTCAGCGCTGGTATGCACAACCACACTGCTGAATCCCAAACTCTGCTTCATTAAGGCTCCTGTCACTGCAAAGACTTCTCACACCATTCTATAAATATACCCCCATCTAGCTCTCTTTCACCCCCTCCAAATTTGTTTTTCCTTCCACACACATGAAAATGCTCAGGGACCGTTCCAGCCGGCTCTGATGTGGCTCTTTATTTTGTACTTTGGCGCAAGAAAACCGCACAATAGTGGCTCCTTTTTTTGAATATTAAAACATTCCCTTGACTGGAACACAAAAGGTTTTTCTGAAGTTTTTTTAATAGGGGCGCATGCTAAATAAAAAGCTCACTTTGAGAGTTTTATACAATGCGGCCACTTTGGGTTTTTACATTTTGAGGGTGATCCAAATATTTTTTGGCCTCCCTTTTTGCTCCAAACAATGGCTAAGTGGGTTTGTAAAAAGCACTCATCCAGTTGTTCCTCTTCTATTAGAGGTGATAATAGAGCGCACAAGTCAAAAGGTTACCATCAAGCGACGAAAAGTCTGTATAATGAGCACAAACATGAAACTGGTAAATGCGTCACGAGACCTCTGGCAGAGGTTGAGACACACAGAGGGCGCCATCGTCTGGTGTGAGCGGACATTACATCGATGCGTTGCAAGCATGTTCTAAGTGACCACACGTGACCTCCCAAGTAAGCATGATCCAACATAGAAAAGAATGCCTTTCTAATGTGTCACTCCGGTTCCTCCTATTGTTTCGAGCATTCTTTCATTCTGCCTTTACAAGCCAGTGGAGACTAAAGGGAATGAAGTATATTGCTTTTTTGTGGTTGTCATTAGGTATGGCCACGTATGTGTAATGTGTCTGAATGAGAAACTATATAAAATAAAAAACGAAGTAACCCATAACTAGCCAGAAAACTATGGGCCTTTGGCGGAGTACATCCAAGGCGGTGGCCGAGCCTGACACAAGCCCACAAACAACCATTCACTCTCACAGTCATTCAGTCAGTCTGTCAGTCACCAAAATACCTATATATATGTACGTGTCTTTGTCCAATGTAAAACAATATAATTCCTTTCTGTGGTTGTGATTTGCTATGTACAATGTGTGATGTGCATGTTACCCACGGCCTTTGAAGATGCAACTAATTAAAAGCCAGGGTGAAAAAAGTACCGAGGCAGCAAAACCACAATTTGTGTGTGTCATTGTGGAGAAGAAGAAAAGAAAAGTAAACCTCAACGAGTGAAATAATGTCGTTTCGAGAGAGAGGAAAAGGTCCGAGGGTTTTATAAAGCAAACTTGGTGGATTTTAAGAGGATCTTTGATGTGTATCAGAAGAGGAAAGCAGCTCGGCGACAGTAATTTTAAGTTGAAGCAGAGCCGGGCCGCCTGGTTTTGGAGTGGAGCACTGGCCGACTGCCTGCCTGCCTGCCTCGCTCTCTCGCTGACTACAGGACTTTGATGGCGCGCGCTTGTTTGAAGTGGTTTTCGGGGGATGGGAGCGAGCGTGTGGTGTCAGTGGGACAGGGGAGGTGCTCCGTAGCAAAGAAAGAAAAGGGGAGGAGGGGGGGAGATGGATAGATGTATAAAAATGGAAAGTGAAATAAAAGATAAAAGACAATAGTGAAGCAATTAGTGTGAGAGAGGAAGTCGTATCTGGAGACAGGGGGATGGCTCGCTCTCAAGAAGCACATTCTGACATTTGAGCCCGGCTGCACAGTCTAATATTCACACCTAAACTTATCGATGACGTTAGCTCCCTGTGATTCGCTGCCAAAAGACTTACAAGGCTGAGTTTCGCACTTTTAAGAGTGCTGCGTAGAACCTTAGAGGATAGTTACAATAGTTCTCAATCTTTTAACACCACATCAGAAAATATTTGGATTTTCAAAGTAAATTGATTCAATAATGCGTCTACATCAAGACCCCAGGATAAAAAAATTGAATTAATGGTAAATTGCATAAGCACAAATTTTACCAATAAGTATGTGAGAATGTCCTGACCTATATGGGTTAAAATATGATCATGCAAAACACACTCTCACGCCAACCTGTCACATAACATAAGAAAACCTTTGAGAGAGCAGGAGATAAGCATATCTAGGTATCAAAGCTTCCTTGCAAGTACAAAATACTTCCGTTCTGAAATATATATATTTTTATCATATAGGTAAAAAAAAAACATTGGTCAGATATAGTAATTTAATAAAAATGATGCAGCATAAAGTTGCAGAAACAAGAAATATTCTGATCTGGAATGTGTCTGCTGGCTCTCGGGTAAATAGTGCATCTGTGGGAGGTGCGGGGCATGTGGAGGTAGCGGTACCAGGTGATCACAGGTACACACAGAGAGGGAGCTGCCTTCCTCAATACTGGGCCAAAGCTTTTATTAATTTTTTTTACCTGGGACTTTTAACTCAAGCTATTGAAGCTTGTTTTGGTCGGTTATTAGATCGTGCATGTGGATAGATACTGGCTTCAGCTTCTAGGTACAAGTGAATAGAGTTAGAAGTACAGAGAATAACAGGCAATCAAATTTGAACTACTGTAGTTTACTGACAAAATACTCAGAATTAATTTCGGCTTTGTGCAAAATAGTGTGTTATTATACAGTTCATATATTCATAGATCTTAATGAAGCTATTCCTATTAGGGCCTGAGGGTGGCTGGAGTGTATCCCTGCAACTACAGGCCTTAAGTGGGGGATGATACAAAGACACTGACTGTAACGTCTGTGTCAGTCTGCCCCAGGGCAACTGTGGCTATACGTAGAAGTATCTTAGCACCACCACCAGTGTGTGACTAGTGAATGAATAGTAGAAGCAAATTGTATTGAAAGTTATAGGTGTCTTGCCAAATGCTTTATAAAGCAAAACCACTATTGTTATTAATTTGTCTCTGGGTCAGATTGGCATATTTTGTTGAAGTATGTTCTTTTGTCATTTTCTACACAGGCCGTATCTGTCAAACTATTGCCCGCATGTTGGGCAAACACTGGCATCTTCTCCTGCTGCTTATCTGCCTTTCCTCCTCCCCTCTGCCACCCATCTGGGCCTTGTAATACATGACAGCTGAAGCGGTCTGTCCAAATTTAATTCGAGGTGTGATAAAACGGCACATATCTATAAACTGTAAAGCCCACAGCCTGTCTATCTGGATGAGTTAAAAAAAAGTGCTTTCTTCTGTCACACATGTGCAGCATATAAACGGGCAAAACCAGAGTCGTCTGCGCTGAAAAGAGCTGCAATTAGAAGAAATGCCACAAAACTGTCAGAAATCCAAATGGATGCACTGGCAACATCTGAGTGTGCAGTCAGGAAAGTGTTTTTTAAAGATACTTTTTTTGGCTTTATTTGACAGGACAGTAGTGTGACAGAGCGGGGAGTGACATTCAGTTGTGAACCAGATTCGAACTCACGACACCGGGGCGAGCTCTCAGGATGAGGTGTTTGATGAAAATAGAAATGCTTGTTTAAAAATGAGAAGTTGCAAAAAATACAGTTGATGAAGGTGTGAAAAGTGTGACTGTGGCAACTCCGCACGGACCGTACTGTTTCTACTGTTCTTTACTATTGATCCAATCCCATCATTTAAAATAGTCATTAACATTTAGGTTTGGGTTTTTAGTTTTAATAATATAATATTAGACTTTGGCCTCTACTAGGGTTGTGCGATACGGCGATAAAATATTGTATCGTGATATGAAGTTATGACGATCTGCTAATCATTGAATTGTGTTACAGTGCATTCATTTATGCTCTGCTCTTCACCATCATTATGTTGGTATTTCAGTGTAGTAGAAATGACCAAGGCTCAAGAGTAGGTGGAGAAGGTGTAGCATGGACAATGAAGACTGCACAGACAGTCTCTCCGGTCCTCCTTTCTCCTCTTCTCCTCTCTAGACAGCATATGTCTTATTTATAGGTGTCCCGACGTATACATGTCGTGGGACACATTCTAGTTCTAGTGATCGCATTCCTTCTATGGAGATAACATGCTGCAGAGCTACGTTATGTTATATATATCTTTAGCTGGCCCAGAGAGCACCTGGTGCCATCCTACCATCATTTTTTATATTAACAAAAAAGGGGGGGGGGGGGGTCAACATTGGATTGGATGCTCATTGAATTTTTAGTTTTATGAAGTATGCAGTAAATCTTCTGTGTAATACAAAAAATAAACTAACATTGTGATCGAATCAAAATCATTGGCTTAGTGTAATTGTGATACCCTCAACAGACAGAAAGGTGCCACAGAGATAGCATGTAGCTGTATTCCTAGGCTGAGTTCTTGTCGTCTCGTGTTGAACAGTGCTAGAGGGGAATCCCTTGATCGAGTCCCTCTGCTATCCCACATGTTTATTCCATTACTGCCCGTTCGGATGTTTCATATGTAGACAGTGGGGCAGGCCAATGGCTTATTGAGGCACATTTCTACACTCGGTGGTTGCCACACTGTCGCGGGAGTTATTCGGAAAGTTCTGCGGTGGGTGCCATTGCGAGGGCCGGACAATATGAGGAGGCTCCCGGTTGTAAAGACCATTTGGTATTGTCATTTTGTTTTATGATATTAAAAAATAACACCTTCACCGCTAGCTCAGGCCCTCGACAGAAGACTCATCAGCCAGAAAGTCATATGAGCTGTGACAAAAGTGACATTCTGGTTAGGAGCCACACTGTATCTATTTGAATGTCTCTTTGGGTTTTCAAAGTTAGAAAGAATCAGTAACCGCAGCACTAAATACAGGACAAATCTGTCTTTGAAGTCAGTTTTTGCAGGTATTTACGTTATTTTATAGTGTTTGGATAAATGTAAAGTATATGAGGGACTGTATCAAGTAGGGTTGCCAAATAGATCGCAAAATTGTAGAAATATGAGCAAACACAATAACTGAATTGCAATTGTCTGACAAAAAATGTACTTCTATAAGAACCTCGTTGTAACTAAAACAATTGATTCTGCTTAATTGAACTTTTAATCAAAATATTCTACATGTTTTTTCTCAGTACCGCATTACTACCAAGGGATTCCCAGTGACACTGTGGGAACCAGCGAGGAAACACCTAAGATTATCCCTGCTGCTTGTCCTGATTCACCCAACTCACATCTCTGTGATTCTCACGCTGAAAAAAAAAAACATAGTCCCAAACTGTCTCCACCCTGTCAGCTCCATCAGTTCCCCACCTCCTCTCATCCTTTCTTCTCCCAGGGCCCGTCCCACCCGCTGCTTCTGACGCCTGAGCTATAGCCCCTTGAAGAGTCCCGCTAATAAACTGTGGAGCCTGGGTTGTTCGCTGCTGTCTCCCGTCCCCCACCCTCTCTCATCCCGGAGCGCCAATACATCTGTTGTTACGTTATAGGAACGATCCAAAATGGCCCACTGCAGTTCAAGCATGTCAGTTTGTATCCAGCACTGAGGTTTTTCTGATATGATTATTAGTATATGTAGTGACTTTGATAAGTAAACTCACAAAGCCATAAAACAAGGACTAAACCAGTACTGAGCCAGGTCTAAACCAGGACTGAGCCAGGTCTAAACCAGGACTGAACCAGGTCTAAACCAGGACTGAACCAGGTCTAAACCAGGACTGAACCAGGTCTAAACCAGGACTGAACCAGGTCTAAACCAGGTCTAAACCAGGACTGAACCAGGACTAAACCAGGTCTAAACCAGGACTGAACCAGGACTAAACCAGGTCTAAACCAGGACTGAACCAGGTCTTAACCAGGTCTAAACCAGGTCTAAACCAGGTCTAAACCAGGACTGAACCAGGTCTAAACCAGGTCTAAACCAGGTCTAAACCAGGACTGAACCAGGTCTAAACCAGATCTAAACCAGGTCTAAACCAGGTCTGAACCAGGTCTAAACCAGGAGTGAACCAGGTCTAAACCAGGACTGAACCAGGTCTAAACCAGGACTGAACCAGGTCTAAACCAGGAGTAAACTAGGTCTGAGCAGGAACTAAACCAACTCTGAACCAGGACTAAACCAGGTCTAAACCAGGACTGAACCAGGTCTAAACCAGGATTGAACCATGTCTGTACTATAACTAAATCAAGTCTGAACCAGGACTCAACCAGGACTAAACCAGGTATACCTAAAGACTAAACCAGGTCTGAACCAGCATTAAACTAGGTCTGAGCCAGAACTAAACCAGCTCTGAACCAGGACTAAACCAGGTCTGAACCAGGACTAAACCAGGCTTGAACTATAACTAAACCAAGTCTGAACCAGGACTGAGCCAGGACTAAACTAGGTCTGAACTAAACCACGGAGGAATCATCCAGGTCTAAGCCAAAACTACACCAGGTCTGAACCAGGACTAAACCAGGTCTTAACCATGTCATTTGAGAACTAAACCAGGTCTAAATAAGCTCTACTTTAGTTCTAAACCTGATATAAAACACAGTTCTTGATCTCGGACGTCCCGGCCCTGATCCCTCTGTACACTCCATGTCAGTCCTCAGTCCACGATAACCCCGACTTTTCTCTCTCTTCTTTCTCTAAACCTCCCTCATTGTTTTTGCTGCCCAAGTCCTTTGTGTGTACAGTGTGCTATGCTCACTGTGGCAGCGGCGTGCCAGAAAAAGCCACACAAACACACACGCACACACACACATGTTTCGCACACACAGTCACTATAGACACACACACAGCTGGGCCCCAGCTGCATACAAAGACTGGGGTTTGGAAATCAATGAAGGAGAAAGAAGAAAAGGGGGAATGAAGTTGAAATAAATTGGCACTTGAAAAAAGACGAACATGGAGAAAGAGGAGAAACATGATGGAGACTCTTACAGAAAAGACCCATCAACTCCACAAAGATGACAAAACGCAAGCGACTGTATGTTTACGAACGCGGCTCTGAAACGCAACAGGCCCGACTCC
Source organism: Philypnodon macrostomus (assembly GCA_036025475.1). Lineage (NCBI taxonomy): Eukaryota > Metazoa > Chordata > Actinopteri > Gobiiformes > Eleotridae > Philypnodon > Philypnodon macrostomus. The sequence continues at coordinate 8,084 of JAVQKC010116276.1, forward strand.
GACCGTTTCAATGAGGGGCGTCGTTCTGCTCGAGATGCCAAGAGTTTGGACGCAACACCAAACATGAAGTGAAACACGGCAAATAAATGACAAATGTGATAAAAGTGCAGATCTAAAAGGCTTTCCTTCGACAGGGGGCGCACCTGGAGGCAATGTGTTCATGCAACGCTTGGGTATGCCATTTTTACATCGGCGTGTAAACTCAAGGAATTGCACTAAATTTAGAAGAAGCTGTCTTTGCAAGATGACTAAGTTTGGTCATTTTTAGTTTAAACTTTTTCGACTTTTTTGACATTTAGCAGGAAGTGTCACTGTAAAAAAAGAGTTTAAGGCTAATCTGCCTCCTGCACCTGTTAAGATAAGGTTAATAGAAAACTGTTGCTTTATGAGACTTGAACACAGATGCGCCGTTCCTACGACTATTAATACTGCCATTCTCAATTCATTACTACGATAGCGATCTACTGCTTTTGTTCGTATAGAAACAGCATATGTGAACGTCCATTGTCATTATTTTTTTAGTGGATGTCTCTTTCCATATTGCTGCCGCAGGAGGTTGGCTGCTTGTATCTTCCAGGAATTACTTGCAGATACTTCCTCCCGTTTCCTGATAATGCAGCAGACAGTTACGGTAATAGGCGCCTTGTTTGATTGACACTTTTTTTCATGCAGTCTTGGGCCGTTTAAGTCTTGATTTCGTTCAATTTAGGGTCTTAAATGAACTTTGACTCCTTAGATCTGGTTTAAGTTGGTTTTAGAACAAACTTAGAGCGTATTTAAGCCTGGTTTAGACTTGATTTGAGGCCTGGTTCTGACCTGTTTCTATTTAGTAATACTGTTTTTGGGATCAGTCTTTCTAAAACTGCAAAAGTGTACGCTGTAGGCCATTGTGCAAAATTCAAAGATGATTCATGGGTGCCTTCATAACCCACTTCAACCCCTCGAGATTTGCTCAAAGTAATCTCGCCTTTGAGCTGTACGCATTGTTGAGCCGTTGGTCTGATAAACTGACAGCAAAGCGGGCCTTTTTGCTGATAGCTTTTCACGTCGGCGTGTTTGGGGCTGCTCGACAAACTGCTGCCGTGAAAAAAGTCAAAAAGGTGATAGGCGGCAGGCAAGTGTGCACATATGCCCTGGCCAGGAAGAATCACACCCTGATGTCACTTCAAGTCCTCCACACTTCACACCGTCTCACTGAATAAAATGAGGAAACGCTCGCTGCAAACAGAATCTACCAAAAGCCCAGCGAATACTTTAGTGGCAGTTGTTTGGCAGATGACAAGTAAACACGTCGGGGCTGTGTGGTTTTGCAAAAGGCTCCTGGAAGTTTCAAATGAGAGCCAGGGAGAGACTAGTGTGGGTATATGCTTTGTGTGTGTTTGCTCTCTCCGAAATATCCTCTAAGTCAATATGAAGAATCCTATTCAAATGCAAACTCGCCCTGCACACGGTCAGCATTACCCCTAAACCCCTTTGTCTTGCAGCTGGGGGCTTTGCGGAGATATACGCATGGTTACTAAGTCAAATCAGCGGTCGTCATCACGGCTAATTTAAGAGTTGAAACTTTCCCTGAAGCATCAAGAAAGATTCACGCTCAGAACCATCTCTTTACACATTGGAGTATATCATTACTATTATACTATACATATATTACTACTAGAGTTTTTCAATTCACTACCTAAAAAGCCACTGCAAGTTCCTCTTTGGGCTTGTTTAAGTAAGTGCCTTCACACAAACTGATAACTGACATCGCCTATAAATGTAAAGGCTGCTGTTCGTGTGCGTGTGAGATAGTAAAGTTGATGGACGGCTCACTTCTGCAGACCTGCGGGGTTCACGGCGGGACACTATATAGCCTGTGCGACAGCGGGTTAACGAACTTTGAATTTTGACTGAAAATGAATACTAACTTTGAGAACGGCAGTGCTGCGAATTCACCATTTTCACACAATAGTGGTGGGATCATTGGGATATAGTGGGATGCATGATAAGTATGCTGTAAAGAAGCTCAACATAAATGTAAAATGAACAAATACACATACATAATACATATGTTGTGACACAGAATGTATTGGCTTTGTTGAAAAATAAAACTCTGACAATGTATAAATCTAACACAAAAAGTGACCATCTCTCTTGGTCCAGCTTCTCAAGTCATGGGGTTTACAAATTAGTTACTTTGCACCTTTGTGTGACTTTACTACGGTGTCGTGTAGAGAGACCACATGACCAAAGATAACGGTTCTCCGCCGCGAGGCATTTAAAAGCCAAGTCTATTCCGCCCGAACAAGACACGTTCAAATCGGCTGACAAAAATAATAATCCCATCTTCAATTTGTGGGAATACTGGAAAGATTAGCCTACATCCTGATACCGCATTTGACGTTTCGCTAAACTTTACTTTTACTTGCCTCGGTTTCTCCTGGGGTTGGCTTGCTTCCTTCGCTTGCCTCTGCTCGCCTCTGCCATCCTCGTTGTCCTCTTATCTTCTCAAAAAAAGCAGTCCCCTCGAGTGCGTGGCGAGTGCGTGGCGAGTGTGGCTTTGCGCGTCTGTAAAGAATGAATGACCCGAGCGCATTGCCCCCTCGGTCGCCGCGGGACACTCTTCTCCTCAGTGCGTGATGGAACTGCCGCTACTGGTGGGACTCCAAGCGACCAGGCAGCAGGCGGTGGGGAGCGGTGATGTCAGCAGAGGAGGCAGGTCCCCGCGGGTCACTCCGGCAGCACCTTATCACACGACCATGTAGTGCCTCGGGTCACACCTACGGAACAATGCGCACGGCAAAACGGTTATTTATGACAAACGCGCACTATGTCCCGAGCTGTCACGCGCAAAGTCCCGTCTTTGTTTAACACAAGAGCCGCGCAAATACGACTTACACCGATAGATAAGTGGTTGTTACTCGAGTTTGTGTAGCTAAGTGTGGCGCATGCATCGGAGTGCATGCGTAAAAGTTGCGCGGGGTTTGTGGAGCTATCACTTTAATAATACATTGACGAGATCCGCACCAACCAGCAAGCAGTCAAAAACTAGGCTACAGAATATTCATTTTGAATATTACACTTGAAATGAACCATATGTAGCTAACAAAAAACGCAAAAAGTAGCTCATAACATTGTTTAGTTCAGCAATCTGCAATCGTATATTCCTTTAGTGACAATTATTGTATATTTTTGGTTGGCCTATATAACCTGACCTCTGCACAAACTGCAAAACAAGCGTCTAAACCTCGATGTAAAGTATTTTTAGTGAGTTATCGTATTTTTCCGCTGTATTTTCCCCTACCTTTACTGTTTTTCATTCTTACCAGTGCCACTTCTGCTAATTACCTTTTCCATACCGTACCTGCGTCCAAACGCTCAATGGCTCCCATGAGGCGTGTTTAAAAAGGTGTGAATTGCCCCGTTAACTCGCTACATCTCCACCACCAGAGCAGCACCAGGTTAACGACCCCAGGTATAGCCCTCCTCCCCCCTCTCCGAGCCGCCTTCTCCGTATAGGTTTTACGGCCCAAGTGTTATGCGTGTCCACCTGCCACCTCGCTCCCCCCGGAGAGGACCCCGCCGCGCGTCCCATTCACCGCTCGATGGCTGTAGGAAGTGGTGCATTCACGGCCTCTATTGTGTTGCAACCTGCACGGTAATCTGTTTTGCAACTGAAAAAAACATCCGAAATAAAACTCTAACACGGCGTTCAGGACCCCCACCTTGGCCTTTTTCACCCCGAACTTAGTGGTATAATAAAAGCGAGCGGGGATGCTTTTTTCTCATGTGCCCTGCGCGCAGAGGGCATGTGGAGTGGGCTACATTCTAAGGACTAGTGCACTACAGTGAAAGAGATTATTGAAGTGAATGAGAGATTACCTGAGTGGAGACACACTATTGAGTGAAACTTTTCCACAGTAATCCGCATAAACAAGACCAAAGCACAGATTAACCCCATAAGGATATTACAGAATGTGAAAGTAGCCCATATGCCCCGGAGGCAAGACGCGTATACGAGAGCTAACAAAGCAGCATTACCTGGGGGCATTAACATTTTGAGCGCAAACTCAGACTAGATGCAGTTTCAATTGTGATAACCAATAACCTGAGGCGGGTACGAGCCACTAGTTCTACTCAAGTAAGAGTACCGTTACTTCAAAATTATGTTACTCATATAATTACTCGAGGAAGAGTAGAAAAGTACTGGTGAAAAAAGTACTCAAGTCCCGAGTAACTGTTTGAGCGTAATGTCAGATTATTTATTTGATTTTGTGGTAATCTGACAAAAAAAAAAAAAATCACAAACAGATTTTGATATTTTAGGTAAACTAAAAAAGTAAATAATATTTTCAAAAATTAAGGCACAAGGAACAGAATTTGACATCATTACATTTTTCACATAAAGCTGTTCTTACATGACACACAGAGGTGGTAAAAGTACTCTTACTCTTTCTACATTTACAAGAGTTTACTCAAGTAAGAGTACAGTTACTTCAATATATTATTACTCAAGTAAAAGTAAAAAGTATTGTGCAGTAAAGCTTTATTGCTCAATAGAGTAGCTACGCCATAGAGTAAATGTAACTGAGTAAATGTAACTGAGTAAATGTGACTGAGTAAATGTGACTGAGTAAATGTA
>JAVQKC010116288.1:0-10248 GCA_036025475.1 Philypnodon macrostomus
CTCTCTCACAGTGGACATGCACCTACGATGAAAATTCCAGAGCCCTCCATGACTTCTAAGTGGGAGAAATAGCAAAATAGCAAGGTGTTCAAATACTTGTTTTCTTCACTGTAGATGTAGGTGTGAAAACTGTAAAGTGACACACAATATGGCCGTGTTCAGAGCTGGCATCAGAAGGTGCCAGGGTTGATTGTTTATGCCATCTGTGAAACACTCTGTCCATCCTCACAGCCAATCAAATCTGAAAAGTAATGAACCAGGCTCAGTTCCAATGCGTCCAGAAACTGAGAAGATTTGACAATATCTCTTGTTATGAATGAATGACTGAATGATGAAGAATGTGTTTAAGGCCAAATGTATGCTGTTTGTAACCCAATCACGATTCTAACTTTGAGTTTTGACCCTCTGAGGCACCTGTAGTTGTAGTCTATCACCATGTTTTTGAAGTAAAATGTCATATCACCCAAAACATGTACAGTTGGCTTATCCTGCTGCTAGATATATCCTGGGTCCCGGGCGCCCACGCTCCAGAGGGGATGCAGAGGACAAATTTTGCTACTGGGACAATTAAGTATTCATTAACCATAATACCACTTCCAATAATATGTTTGTCTATGCTTGTTTGATGTGTGCAGCAAATGGAGCGGTTCAAGATAGTGGAACGAGAAACCAAGACAAAAGCATACTCTAAAGAAGGTCTTGGTCTGGCTCAGAAAGTGGACCCTGCTCAGAAGGAGAAGGAGGAGGTGGGCACGTGGCTAACGGTGAGTGGGTTTTTTCAGTCATCTATGACACGAACATCATCAACATCAGAATGTGTACTGTTAAAGGGGACCTATGCAACTTTGGTCTCATTTCTCCTTCACAGAGCTCCCCACAGACAAAACCACAAAGAATATAGACTTCATATATAGACTCTAGACAATCATAAAGCTACTGTTCAACACAAAAACACCACGTCAGTTTTGCATCTTTTTATTTTTTGGAGCTCTCCCTGTAAAAGCCTGTTGTTTTTGTTTGTGGTTTTGGCGAGATCTGTGACTTGACCCGAGATTTTCAGGGACATTCATCCTATAGCAAGGAAGCTTCATTCACCCCACAACAACTCATTTAGGATCACACTGACTCTGAAGTTTTGTTAAAGTAAAAAGTTGCATAGTGCCCCCTTTAACCGAAGTGCAATATAGGCTAATCGTTCTTACTGTCTATTGCCTATGACCCTTATCAAACCCCTGCATTGACAAAATGGGGTAAAATAAACACATTTTTGACTCTGTCTGTGGCTTTGTTTGTGTCCTGTTGCAGAATACGATCGACACATTGAACATGCAGGTGGACCAGTTTGAGAGTGAAGTGGAGAATTTGTCCGTCCAGACCAGGAAAAAGAAAGGAGACAAAGACGTGAGTATTGTCTTTGTTAATACATGAGATCTCATCTGTGTTTTCTACAGCCCTCAGAAAAAGAGGTTAGAGTCAATGTTCTTCATTTATCATGTCCAGACGATAAGCTACTGACCACTCACTTTCACTCAGGGCTAGTATGTGGTGAAGTCTCTATCTCTATATAATAAAATGAGCAACGACTAGTGTCTTGTAAACATGGATTTTAGGTGTAAAAAATATAGGCATTTTCGGTGATTGGACCTAAACCACCAGAACGTCCACACCATAAATGTAGAAATTCATGTTTCAATTTATATGTTTCAATTCATATGTTTCAATTTATGTTTCAATTTATGTTTCAATTCATATGTTTCAATTCATGTTTCAGTTCATATGTTTCAATTTATATGTTTCAATTTATATGTTTCTTTTTATGTTTCAATTTATATGTTTCAATTTATGTTTCAATTCATATGTTTCAGCTCATATGTTTCAGCTCATATGTTTCAATTCATATGTTGCAATTCATATGTTTCAACTCATATGTTTCAATTTATCTTTCAATTTATCTTTCAATTCATATGTTTCAATTCATATGTTTCCCCTTGAAGCAGGATTCCGTTGCATGATTTAAACATGTGACTAAATAGCTGCACATTTAATTGATATAATTGATTCATCACTAATGATTTTATTGTTCTTAATTAATGAAATGTCCCATAAAGCATGTTCTTCCATGTGTCTGCATTTTGCTCCTCACATTATCTGCTGTGGTTAATGCAGACACACATGTTGGAGACTATGTAATTCATATTGATTAAAATGTCCCACTAATGCACTCTGTTACATGTACAGTGTTTTCATAATCCCATTACTCCAGCTTCTGTTCGGAGTCACACTTTTTCCAACGGGCAGGCCTATGTGTCACCTTTCTTTGTACGTAAACAAAAACATGTGAAGTATACACTTAATAAGTTTAAGTGCTTTTTGGACATGTATGAAAAATGAAATATTGAGCTCACAAGTGCTTTAGCGCCTGCATTAATCCATTAGACCTGAACTTCTGAAACATTAACGTCTGTGTTTTTGAGCACCTCCAGTACAATGAATCATTTCTATTTAATTATTGATATCTAGTGTGTTTCCCCGGTGTACTTATATTAGTATTACATAATATTTTTAATAAATAAGTAATGTGATTGTTGAGGAAAGGTGCAGGAGGTAATAACATGTGAGAATGTATGAACAGGTATAAACTGTGGCCTTATATATACTTTGGTATATTCCGGCATTAGATTAACTACTTTGTTGCTTTCTATTTAATTTTTTGGTTGATTCATTTTGTTTGCAGTTTGATATATCAAACAGATACACTGGTCTAGATTGTATTTGCTGTTGTCCTGTCAATTAATGGAGTAAAATAAGGGATGAGGGATATGGCGATAATTATGATTCTGCTAATTTTGGAAGATTTTTCATTTTAACTGTAACAATGCCAAATCCATAGTAAACCCATAACCAAAATTTAAAAAAAATGCGCCACAATTTTTATTTGTTTTATTAATTTAACCAGGATGTCCCATTGAGATTCAAAATCTCTTTTTCAAGAGAGACCTGGCCAATGTAGCAGCCAAACCACAAAACAAGTGCATACGTATTACAACAATTCACAATGACAAACACAGAGTCATAAAAACATCTCAAGAAAAACAAGCACATGTCTTCATCAGCAGATTCTTTTATTCAGTTATGGACATTAGTGTTTCTAGTTTAAGTATTGCATCCCCAAGGTGCTGAGTAGGAGAATGCAATTTTCCCCAATGGGCAGCGCCTGGTGGAGACAGGCTGGTGAAGGTTTGGGGTGAATGTGGTGTGTGAGCCATGCTCTGAAATCAACCTCCTGATTCACTACAGGTGTGTCACAGGTGTGTATCTAAACGAGACAAAGGCCAATCAGAGCCCAGAGGCCCTGTGACGTGACATGTTTTTGACCAATAGGAAAATTCAACTGCAGTAGCTGCTGTTTAACCTGAAGGGTGTTCATTTTGTTTCTCAACATTGGAATGGGTGTACAATGTCAACTAAAATCGTAAATAAAATCAGAATTGTGATCTTGGTTTTGTAGAATTGTGATATTATATTTTTACCGTATTGCCCACCGCGAGGAAAAGCAACTCCGAACAAGCTCTTAACAATCTTAACACAAATCACGGTCTGTTTCAGAAACAGGACCGAATTGAGGAGCTGAAGAAGTTTATAGAGAAACATCGACATCACATCCGGATGTTGGAGACGATACTGAGGATGCTGGACAATGACTCCATTCAGGTGGACTCCATCAGGAAAATCAAGGTAGGTTCAAAATCAACTCCCAGACAGTAGACCCCTATATTAGTTTATTTACTTATTATCTTCTTTTATCCAAGGACGATGTTGAGTACTATCTAGATTCATCACAGGATCCAGACTTTGAAGAGAATGAGTTTCTTTATGATGACCTGGATCTGGAGGACATTCGTGAGTGAAGCATTGCTATTGAATTAACTCTTAATGAAATTCAGGTTTACTCGTACCCAGTTTAACTAATACTACAACTAAACATAAAACTGTTACCTCACTAGATCAACCCAACTTTCATTTCTGGAATATTTCCATACAGTATATATATATATGTATATATAGAAATATATATATAGATATATATATATCTATATATATATGCAGATAAATGCAGTTCTACAGATGTGCGTGCATAAAGACATGTGTTTTATACCGACAAAGAAAACGTATAAACTTGGAGCTTAAAATGTTAAATGCAACGAAATAAATGATTGAAACTCAATTATTTCAAAGTGATCCAGTGACGTGTCTGATCTCTTGCCCACAGCTCCCGCGTTGATGGCCACCTCTCCTCCCGGAAACTCAAACTTAGAGGATGAGATCTTCCTTCACTCCAGCAGTACCCCCACCTCCACCACCTCCTCGTCCCCCATACCGCCCTCGCCTGCGACTTGCACTACAGTAAGCCCTCCTCTGCCCCGTATAATGTCCCTTAATGGTGATAACAGGGTAATATTACTGATAGAATGAACTTGAGCCCTTTGTTCATTATTAAATGGTTGGAGTGGGTTTAATTGCTTGTATTGTGGTGGCCTATTGCCTTTATGCTACCTGTTCTTCAAACCCACCCACATGCCTATACAGCCAGAGAATAGGTATTGTATCTCACATAGAAATGAATAGAGAGTGGGGGATGGCTTAGGTTTAACTTTGACAAGAAATCAAGTCATGAATGTACAGTACATAAGGACAATGAGATGTTTAGTCACTATATTTTGATGATGAAACTCTTTTTTTTACATACAGTTCTGTGCAAATGCGAACTTAGAGGAAAGTAATACTTTTTGGTGAGGATTTGATTAGCATGAAGAGACATAAAGACGTGAGCAGCCTACAACAACATAACATGGTGGAAAGGAACTAGCTCTTCGAAACTGTATACTTTTGCGGTCACATGACTGGATTTAGATGTTTTTATCCGAACACTCACTTTGTATGCCCACCGTACAATTTGACAAACCCCAAAACCAAAATGCTTAATTTCTCTTTGTGGTTTCCAGGAGAACTCTGAGGACGACAAAAAGAGGGGTCGCTCAACTGATAGTGAAGTTAGTCAGGTAAGTCCTGGTTAAATGTGTAATACAAAGAAGCCTGACCCCGTTCTGTGACTTGGTTAGCCCCTCCCCCGGTCTTCTGCAACATCAGATCAGACTTTGTGGGTTTCCACTTTGACCAATAGTAGTCGAGTTCTACTTTAATCCCTCCTTCGGCCTCTACAGACTACAGACGACCTACTTTACCTCATAAAACACGGTCAGATAGTCCTTTATTGAACACTATATTAGGTTTTAATGTATGAAGACTGTGTGTGTTCAGTGATGTTCATTTTGTGGAGAAGCTCAAAAGAGAAGCTAAAGATTAAAATTTAAAATGTCTCTTTTCTGTGTAATAACCTCATTAAGTTAAATTACCACCTCTTCAAAATACATTCTTCTGTTCATTATTATTGCATTTTTAATGATGCTCTTCAATTTTATTTGTACGAGGGTAGTTAATATTCCAGCACAAAGGCATGTAGTAAATTTGCCCCTATAACTTTTTAAATGTACGTGAATGTGAAGTTCTTTGGAAGTGACTATAGACTGTTCTAAAGTCTTTTGTGTTGAGAAAATTAGCCATTCGAAAATTAGCACTACATTTGAATAAACAAGCTGGATTTGGCAAGTGACAATAAATCTGGTATAAACAAGTGATGTCAGAGCCTGGTTAGAAAACATTAGGAATGCAATATTAGCATAGAGCTAAAGGCTAAATGAGACTGGTTTCTTGATTTTTAGATTTTACTTGAACTACTGTATTGCCAGTGTCAGGAGTATCAATTTATGTCAGTTTGAAATGTACTGCTCCTACTAACCCGCTGCTCTTTTCATCTCTGCAGTCACCTGTGAAAAATGGAAACCCCTTGTTACTATCTTCCTCTTCCTCGCCTTCTTCCTCCGTCTCGGGACTGACCTCATCATCCTCGTTGGTCTCCATGGCGACCATCACGGGGGGCGGGAACAGCAGCAGCATTATTAGCAGCAGCAGTGCTAACAGTTACTCTGGGGGCTTGGTCCTGTCCAATACTTTGTCCAGCAGCTACAGCAACGCCACACAACAGCAGCCCCTCTCGCACCAACCGTCATCAGCACAACAGCAACTCATCACGCCCAAAATCTCCTCAATTACGGCCTCTGCCCCCATCACCCCCACCCTGACCACCATCAACAGCTTTCCCACCTCTTCATCCGCCTCCCCTCCTAATGCCATAACGCAAGGCCCGATCACAGCAAACTCCCAAACGCCAATAGGTTCCTCTTCCAATAGTCTAGGGCTGAGTTTGGGGCTATCTCTAGGTAAGAGTCCTGGGTCAATGAGTTCTATGTCAGCAGGTCTAGGCCTGTCTGGGATGCCGGCGTCCCTTGCTAGTACGATGGCGGGCCTATTGTCAAGCTCCACCCCAGCTCCTTACGCCCAGGCAGCTGCGGTCGGTACAGCACCATCATCAAATCTACTTGGGTCTTTAGGCGGAGTCAGCACATCACTAAGTTCGGTCACAGTTGGGGGTCCCATTTCTAGCTCGGGGGTGTCGGGTAGTATCGGGACTGGTATTTTGGCGGGTTTAGGGTCTACGGGTCAATCAGTAATACCGGGGTCCTCGCTGGTCTCTCAAAGTCCAATAGGGTCCAGTCTTGCGCCGGGGAGCGGTGTGGGGGTCATCGGGAGTAACGGAGGCAGCTCAGGGTCCAACAGCGGAGGCAGTGCTGTGAGGCCACCCAGCCGACAGAAACAGAATGGGAGCTCCAGTGAGTATCAGACTTCTTCAGCAGGGTTATGTGGGAATAATAGCAGCTTTATAAACTCATCGTTCACAGAGTGCATATACAGATCAAATTGGTTCCAAAGCAGCTTAGCTTAATTCTGACTGGTTTACTATTTCCTGTACAGGTAGTTGAATCCATGTATTCTGTATATCTAATCGGAGCTATTTCATTATTTTGTCCCAGTTACACTATGGCTCGGCTAACTCTGTGAATAATGTAATAATAATAATATAGCGTCCCAATAACACTCTACATGTTCTTTAAGTGCCTCCACCAAGGCTTCAAATAATTTATTACTGACTGTATTATCAAGAAAGAACCAGGGCCCACTTTTAACGAGACGCACTGTGGCTAATGCTCACGTCTCACCAATAGTTAATTACATCGTAAATGCAGTTTAGGTCTTCATTGTTTAACATAAACGTTAGCGCAGTAACTATACAGGGGGGGGAACTATTTTTCACTGGTTTGGTCACATTTCTCCTTCACAGAGCTTAGAAGAATATAGACTTCATATATAGACTCTAGACGATCATAAAGCTACTGTTCAACACAAAAACACCAGGGGCGAGACCTGTGACTTGACCCAAAACTTCCAGGGACATTCATCCTTGCAAGGAAGCTTCATTCACCCCACAACAAGTCATTTAGGATCACACTGACTGAATTTTTGTTAAAAAGTTGCACAGTGCCCCTTATAAGTATGTGCATGCATTTGTGAATTTGGGGGGGGGTATACTGAGTTTGGCAAGAGATCCAGTTTTTCTTATGTGGGTTTTATGTCAGAATTATTTGATATTTTACTGAAAAGTTTAACCGGACTCCTGCCTCAGTGACATTCAGAAAGCATCTGACGCACATGAATGAACTCAAGGAGAAAAACCACAGCAAATCATCATCCATTTAGCCAAAGGGCATTATACTGCACTGTGTAATTACGTGGAGCTCACATGTGATGCTGGAGGTGCCTGTTGAAGCAGCATTTCTATCGAGGCGTATCGATTTTAATGTGAGACTAAGGAGGCAGTGACTCACGACTGAAGTTAACAAATATATTATCAACACTCATTTCACAGTTTATGTAAAATATAGAAAACTAACGAATATGTTGCACTTTTCTCCAGGTTACAGCTCTGTAGTAGCCGACAGCACAACCGACTCTGTTCTCAACAATACCAGCCAATCACAAAACAGCCAGTCCTTATCTCTGACCTCCCCAGCCAATCAGCCGTGAGTATGAAGCAGGACGTTACCTTTTTTAGAACCTAATACACCTAATATTGTTTTTTAATTCAATGCTAGGACTATTGAAACTCAAATTTCTCTCTCCTGTGTTCAGTAAAGACACTGGTTCCAGTTTTTTGGCCTCCATTAGTTTTTCGTCCAGTTCTCCGTCGCCCGCCTCCTTCAGTGAAGCCAAAACAGGAAGTGGATCTTTGTTGAACGGACCACTGTCTTACTCTGGGTCTGTGGACAGCATCAAGGTGAGAGTAAAATCTCCATATAAATACTGTTTGGGCCTGGGTGAAGAAGTTGGTTGAGTTTACTGAATAGCATTGTCTTAATTTCACAACATTAAGTCATTTGGGTCCGTTTTTAGGCATATTTTTTTGCATTTTTACTTTATCACCACCAAGCTCTTCAATGTTCTTACACTCAGAGGCATATGTGAACTGTCCACTGTAATCTGTTTACAATGAGAGTGTGCCCGTGTGTGTCTCAGGAGCCTCTGAACAGCCTGAAGTCGATGGCCGAGCGAGCAGCACACAGTTCGGTTCTGGAGGGAGACGTGTCCTCCCTGCACCTCAGCACAGGTACACACTCTACCCATCTGACTAACACTATGAGGACAGGGACACACTGTACTTATCTGACTAACCCGACGAAGACAGGAAGTGCAGTGCAAAGTGTAAAAGTTGTTAAAAGATATGTCGCCTCCCTCTCAATGAATCCTGAATAAAACCTGCTGATGTTGTGATAATTTTAGTTTCTACTGACTTTTAGTTGAAGCCCCAGTCCCTGGCATAGTTCCACTGTATCTCATATTTATTAATTATAGTACATTGTAACTGTTTTAAAGGAAATTAAACTCAAAAACGTAATATAATGATGTAACGTATCCTACACCGTTCAAGACGTGTCCCATCTCTCCGCAGACATCTTCCCCAGCTCCACGGCCCCCTCTGGACCCCCGTCAGTGCCCCAGTCCTCTCTGTCAGAGGTCAGCATCCCCCCTTCACTGGGGGTCTGTCCCCTGGGCCCTGTGCCTCTTTCCAAAGACCATGTTTATCAGCAGGCCATGGAGGAGTCCGCCTGGATGCACATGCCCCATCCGTCCGACTCGGAGAGGATCAGGTAAAATGAAATGATGCCTGTCATTAGACATTTTGAATGACAATATATTGTTTCATTTTTTTAACAATATTGAGTAGACCATTTTATGCCACTCAATATAGATTCTAGAGCATAGTCATTCCAGTTTGAACTCTTTTCAATACCAATTAACACAATGAAGTCTCTAATATATCCCAAATAAGCTCAATCAGTAGATCGCATTCAACATTCGAAAAGTTTAAAAGCATTTATGAATCTTTTAATTATTTCATTACATTATTATAAAACCGGTCAATATCACTACTGAGAGGGTACTACTCATATCATTGATGGTACGCTGGTAGTACATTGGTAATCGGTGTGAATCGACAGGCGGACCACTGCTTAGGTCAGTTTCTTTCTTTCTTTATTGTTTATTTGATGAGAGGAACACCGTACATTAATAAACATTTTAAACAAATGTAAATAAACCCGAGTTAGCCGAGAAGGCTGTTTTTCATCGGTAGTCCCCCAGCCAGATGTCAATAAGATCCGAAAAATAACAGTCATAAAAAATACACAATAATAATACTAAAAATTCATAAGCTAAATACATTTTGTATCAGTCAGTTTCCAATATATAATACAGACAAAGAACAATAAAATACAATAAATAAATAGAGGGTTTTTAGTGTTGACATGTTTGGGATTCAAAAAGCCACTTATAAGCATTAGATTTGAATGAGTCAACTGATGGTAACTCTCTGTGTTAGTCCTGGTTTAGGCCTGGTTTAGGCCTGGTTTAAGCCTGGCTTAGACCTGGTTTAGTGGTTTAGGCCTGGTTTCGGCCTGGTTTAGACCTGGTTTAGTCCTGATTTAGTCCTGGTTTGGGCCTGGTTTGGGCCTGGTTTGGGCCTGGTTTAGGCCTGGTTTGGGCCTGGTTTGGGCCTGGTTTAGTCCTGGTTTAAGCCTGGTTTAGGCCTGGTTTAGTCCTGGTTTAAGCCTGGTTTAGGCCTGGTTTAGGCCTGGTTTAGGCCTGGTTTAGTCCTGGTTTAGGCCTGATTTAGTCCTGGTTTGGGCCTGGTTTAGGCCTGGTTTGGGCCTGGTTTAGTCATGGTTTAAGCCTGGT
>JAVQKC010116289.1:0-14214 GCA_036025475.1 Philypnodon macrostomus
ATAAGGCGCACCGGACCATAAGGCACATTAAGCGAAACAAAACAGTCAACATTAATGGGCGTATTCACAACAACTTTCAACCTTGTTCAGTTGTAACACGTAAAAATTATATGGCCATTTTGGGGTCATATATAAAGACTAATAATAATACACTACTAATATTACAGTAAAGCATAGTACCGGTATGTATTACTCTGCAACGCTCTTGACTCCCAGAGCTTTGTAGTTTACCGAAGTCGTATCAAAACATTTTGACGTGTGACCCAAAATC
Source organism: Philypnodon macrostomus (assembly GCA_036025475.1). Classification (NCBI taxonomy): domain Eukaryota; kingdom Metazoa; phylum Chordata; class Actinopteri; order Gobiiformes; family Eleotridae; genus Philypnodon; species Philypnodon macrostomus. The sequence continues at coordinate 272 of JAVQKC010116289.1, forward strand.
GCTTGGAGGTCAGTAAGCACAACCGGAATTAATCCATATATAAGGCGCTACGGATTATAAGGCTTGGTTTTTGAGAAAATTAAAGGCTTTTAAGTGCACCTTATAGTGCAGAAAATACGATATGTTTTTTTCATTAAGCTGGTTATCATTTTGTTCTCTCCCAAAGTCTTTATTAATGGATAGTACTGATAATATTTTAGCTATCGCTGGTTGGTTACGTCATGCCATTTACTTAATGTACATGTAATTTGCTTAAACAACAGTTCTACTATGGTCCTGAGAAAAGATAACAATAATAATGGGAGACTAAGAACACAAGATTTCACTTTGAAGACTTCCAGCAGGTTGGTCTTGCCTCAAAACTCAACATCATTCAGCTCTTTCAAATAAATCTTTTTTTTTTCTTCCTGCTGCTTTGGCTAATGTGGGTTTCAGTTTCTGAGTCAGTACTGGACAAATACAGTGGTGTGATAACCTTGACACTCGCTGCAGACAAGCCAGTCAGCTCCTCGCCTCAGCAGCTCAGTGAGGCCCTGGTACATTTATTTGGAATTGTCAAAACGCTGTGAATTTGAATGTAACAGCTTCCCCGAATGTCACAGGACTTAGAATGTGTAGAATTGGTTTAAGGACTGTTAACAGGAGCCAGCTGCTCTCTCCATATGAAGCAGAGTAAAGGATTGATTTCATCCGTCACAGTTTACACAAATGGGCTTCCGTACTGTATACATTCAACTGCCAGTGTGTCCGGGCCGTTTCAAATGAGATGAAGCCTTTCATTACTGGCTGCAAATGTAGACTAAGTGCAAACCGAAATCTGTGAGAGGCCTGTGTAATTATTAGATATATATTTTTTATTTAGACTGCACTTTCAGGAGCTAAGCATAAACTGTGAAAAAAAATGTAAGGGAGCTGCATTTCTAAATACCATATCAATGATTGTTCATTCACATAGAATCCAGTAAATGTGAGATGAAGTCTCAGAATGCTGCTCTGGCAATAATATTAGTTACTCAATATCAGCTTTCAGATTTCAGACGAAACAGTGTAGAAATTCAGTCCCGGTTTGGACACTAGACTATACATTCTATATAGTTTTTATTATACAAGGCCAAAAAGTAGTGTAGTGTAAATCCACAAGTTCTAATAATTGTAATACCTATTATTATTAAACATAATAAATTAACTTGATAAATGATGAAAATCTGGAGTAGCCCATAATGTGCCAAGATCTAACCCACCATTTTTTCTTACCCTAAACCACATGTATTTGACTATTACTCTTCCTTTCATTCCCTGCACATCTTCTACACATTTCTCCTTTCTTTCATGTCAAAGTGTGTGTACTGTGAGAAGTATTTGTGTTATTCACTGTTAACACAACCCTTAATGGAGCATTGAAATCAGCTGTCCTTCAGGCTTCGGCCAGATGGCATGCGCTGGCTCCCCCCGATGATTGTGAACCCTTACCCTGCGAGTCCGGAGACACCGTTCTGAAGAGGGGAAAAGAGCACAATTGATCCAGACTTATCCAAAAATAAGCAAATCAGTTCATTTAACTCTCTCTCTGCTATGCAAACCTTTGATATATTCAGCAAAAAGATTAATTTGTGTTTCTGCCCAGTGGTGTCACATATGTCATATGTCTCTGAAAAGCTCACTCCAGTTAAATGTTGGCTCTCACTCTGGGAGGAACTCGTCTCTCCACACTTCAACCATCACAATGCAGCATTTGGCCTTAATCGACTATTTGTGTGAAGTGTTGAAACGTAAAGAATAGGCCTTTGAAATAGTTTTAATCTATGGAGACATATTGAATCAACACTGTCTATGGTCTGTGTATGTTGGATTGTTTAAACGCTTTTACACTATATGCTGATATTACTATAACTCCTATTTAAGAACAGTGGAACAGGGAGTCACGTACACCATTGCAGAATAGGCAGCTTTTTTAGAATTTTAGTCTTCAATCCAGCTGCCTTCAACTTTGTGAAATGGGCAATGTCTTGGTAATAGAAGTGCTTTCCAACTGGTGAGTCAGGACCAAAAACTGGGAAACTCATGGATTTTTGTCTTGGCAGAGTTCTGGGCTGTTTACATTGCGTCTACAGATAATACTGTCATTTGCCTTCCTCCTATGATGTCTTTTCTGTTGGGCCCCTGTGCCTGGAAGTGTTAACAATGTGTAACATAACTTACCGTGTTTTTTAGCACAACACTGTCTCCTGTACATTGCGTGTTCAGGCTCTGTAATGACTCCCTTGGCCTCGATGTGAACATTTAGAGCCTTGCTTGATCTATCACTTCTGGGATTCAGATCTGATTCAGTCTTATTGGAATGTTTTCTTTACAAACATTTTCACAGCTCGCCCAATTGTAACTCATTTTTCCATTTCATTGGCCCATCCTTGTCTTTGCCCACAACTTTCTTGCTCCTGTTTCCACTACTTCATTAGAGTGAAAACAAATGTGGTGTTCCAGGTAGTGACAAAACTCCTGCAGTCAGCACCAAGTTGAACTATAGGAAAATAATGACACTGACGATAGTGGGCCCTTCGAGGACTCAGAGGAGGAGTTATCATAGTAACAGAATGGAGTAAATGAGGAGAACAGTTTGGACTTGGAGCCTTGGAGTTGCAAATTTAGTAACTTATCTAGCAACTGTGCATTTTTGGTCCTTGTAATTGAGGGAGACCTAATCACAGTCTTTATTATTATTATTATAGTGCTGAGATCTAGACTGGAACCAAGGATTTCTTAGTTTAGGGGTAAATGCTCTATTGATTGAACGAAGAGGCCTTCACTTTTCATAATGATTGGCTATTAGTCAAGCTAATGTCACGTGGTAATATAATGAATGAGTCCAGTGTTGCTTACATAGTTAAAGTGAAATGTAAATATTGGCCTTGCATTTAAGTGTTAGGTTGAGATTATTGTGGGATACCATTGGTACAACAAAACACATGGGTAGACGTTTATGGTACTTAGGCATGATATAAGGCCTATTTTGCAGCGCTACCCTGTGTTTTGGGATCGTGCTCAGCAACATGGCCGAAGACAACTTCAGGGAGCGTACATTTAAATTAAAAGGAACAAAGAAGTAGTATTGTAGCAATTGCCTTCACAAATTGCGACTGTGTAAGCAGTTTTCAAGTGTAAAACCATTACCGGGTTGGAGGGGCATTTAGGGAGCAGATTTTGAACACAATCCCCACACCCCCCGATAGAGCCAGCAGACAGACCTTGTTAAAAGTACAGACGTCCCAATCAATACAGCCATTCCACCAGAGCATCCAGCTGCCAGCCACGGCACGCAGATAGGCACCACACAGTAATTTGCACACATAAACAAGGGCCTAATTGTTCAGGGCCTGGAGGTTTGGGCCATGTAAACCAAGATGAGGCATGAAGAGGAGTTAGGCGGCTTTTTAACTCACATTTAGGAAATGAGCAGGCCAAACTTTCTTTGATTGGTGTTGTTACAATGAGCGCAGGGGATGCTTAGTTTAAAGGCTGCTGAAGAGAATTAGGGGTGAAAAATGTTCTACGGCTGACAGCATTTGAACATTCTGTTTTACTCACATTCTATGGTTCTACTTAATACAGAAAGTGACTGAAATGTATGGTTTGTGCTTTAGTATTGAATATTAGAACTATTGTTATGTTATGTTCTAAATTATGGATTAATCAAGTAATCACTTTCCAAGCAGCCACAGAAGGGTTCAAGCCTACTTGTGTGCCAGTCACCCAGCCTGGATAAATCCGAACATTGTGTCAAGAAGAGCAGCGGTGTAAAACATATGCTTCTTGAATGACTGCATCGCTAGCTTTGTTTGCCTATTTCCATTTGGAGTTGTGGGTAAGTGGAATTTATACCAAAGGTTAGAAAATGGCAATTCACAGTTTCTCCATAAACACATAGACAATTGGAAGAAATATGAGTACACCAAAAGAAACCCAAAAAACACGAGGAGAACACACAGACTCAACTCAAAACGATTGTATTCAGCTAGCCCTAAAGTCTTTTCAATGCACTTGCACTTGCCAGAGTTTGAATTGTAGCTGGCTCTTCTTGCAGTTGTTTGTCTTTTAGTGGAGGTAGAGACAAAGCATGTGAAGATTTAGTGGGCTTTTTGGCAGTGGGGGCTGAACCTTCTTTGATAAGTGTTATTACAGTGAACTTTGAAGATGCTTATTTTAAAGGCTCCTAAAACACAAAGGTATTAGGAAGAATTGTCCCACACAGGGTAGCTTCTGAGAAGAGATGGGACGCTTCTCTGATTTCTATTTTCCGAAAGCTTTTGGTCAGCTTCAAAGTCGAGAGAGGAGTTTGAAAGAGTCATTTGCCATTTGTGATTTTCGGTGTAATCTGGGAGCCTCAGCCGTATTGATTGGCGGGTCTTAACTGAAGCCGCCTCCTGATCATCCCTTCATCTTGTTGTCTAAAGGGCGCGGACAGGGGACAGTGAAGGAGACGAGGCGAGAAATGCAAGACACCCAAAGTGTTCATTTAGTTTATCTACATTGTGGGTTATTTTTGTAATTTTTGGTTTTTCCTCTGTTGCATTGTGATTACATTTGGGCCAAAATAAAAAATATATGTGATAAAGAATTATGTACCATTGTGAAAGACATTCCAGATTCTCCCAAAATATAGCTTCAGTCAAGAAACAGACTTTGTTCTGAATTTATATTTATTTATATTTATATGTTTTATGTGGATACTAAAAGAGAGGAATAAAGGCTCAATGCTCATTGGACAGAGCATTTACCCCTTAACTATGCCCTTCTCGTTTTAGTAAACATACCGGCTTCCTTTCTGTTAAAAAGTAAACCACATGAATACAATACAGTGGTAAAAACTTTATTTTTATCACGAATGTTAAAGTGAGAAATCCATTTAGATGACTTAATCAAGCTAATAACCATAGTCCAACTGAGTTCTGTATGTATGTACACGATCTGAAGAGAATTTAAGACTTGTCCGACCTTACTCCACATTACATGTTATTTTACGGTTCCTGACACTTCTTCCTCCAGGCAAGGACACCCAAGGTTGTTTAGCTTTTGGATTCACCACACATGTTTGCTCATTCAATTAGTCCATTCAAGTTGCAGCCTTTTCCAGCCTCCTTTTTCTCTCCATGCAGTTGTTTACCCATCACATCGGAGGTCACCGTAATCTCATGGAGTCATGGGCAGACATTCCACAATGCTCGCTGTGGCTGGAACACTAGCACACGCCAATTTTGATGTGTTTCTTGGCGATAACTAACATTTGGCTGGGTGCGTTTTAACTTGGTCCAGGGATCGGGGGGAGAGAGGCACAGCAGGTGGTCGTGGCCCCATCTGTAGCCCCCGGACATAGTGGTCTGGCTGTGTTGAAGATGAATTAGTCGTTTTGTGCTAATGACAGTGTACACCCCTATGATGCTGTCTTTAAATACATTATGTCCACAGGCAGAAGTGAAAAGTAGTGCATATTCAAGTTACTTGTAAATTATTTGTATATGAAGCAACAAACAAACCTTACCATGGACTGTACACTATCAGGCATGCTGTTTTCTCAACTATGCACTGGTCAAATTTAGATTCTTCTGACCATTGAAAGCTTTGCTTCAATGTATTTTTAATAAACATTGGTCCAACATTGGTGGACAACAGCACTTCTGGATTTTGTTTACATAATGCGATGGCTATGATTTCTGGAGTGTTCATAATACAAGATTTATTGTACCAACAGACTAAACATTGCATATATAGTATATATATGTTTTTTAAATATTTTTTAGCCAGGCTGACAAGAGAGCATAACTTTTGGGTTATATTATTTATTTGTATATTTTCTGCTGGGTGTATCCATTTATTAATATTGATATGACACTAGTCCTAGTAGTTTTACAGAAGCACTTATTTCTTATTTATATTCTACCAATTTTGTTACAGTGTAGCTAAGGGCACATTCACTTTCACCTTTGTTGTGTTGTGAAAGGCCACATTGTAAAAATCACAAATAATTTCTCAACTAAATATTCCAAACAGCGCTGACACTTCTATCTTTCCAACTGTCAGTGAACGCAAAACAAAAAGCCTTTCATTTCTCAACACAAAGAGCTTGACTTTAATTGTGCTGCTTTGGCTTGATTATTCTGAATGAACCCCTAATCCCCCATAATCACACTAAGTGGTCCGCGCGTACTCGGTTTACAAATGAGTTCACGCTCTATATTTCATGTTTCAACTCAAACTTGCCTTGCGCATTTTGGGACTGGTGCGCTTTTAAATGACAGGGTCAAAGTGTCCTTGTTAATTTTTGAAGAACAAGGGACTCATGCAAGAAATAATAATAGCAGTATTTTTTATGGAATTGTGACCTCTAGTAAGCCGCTCAGGAATTCCTTCAGTTTGTGCGTGTGTGTACAGAGAGCGTTCAACAGCTGCATTGTGTGTTCTCAGTGAAGACAATGAAGCAGCTCAAGGTGGGACCACTGTCTTTGCCGTCAAGCCAATTTTCTGAGTACAATAACAATATTCATCTTAATTGTTAGCGATGCACACAGTGATTACTGTTTCTGCCACTCAGCAAGGAGGTTGTGGGTTTGATTGTTGGATTTCCCCAGTTCTCTCTGTGTGCTCCTGCAGTCCAGTTGGTCAGTGCCTCTGTGTCGGGCCTGTAACTAACTGGTCAAAGCTGAATTTTTTTCTTACGTCATTGGATTCAATAGAGTTGTATGTGTTGAGTGTTCTCAAGACAGGCAAATGTCTTGATACATTGCTCCTCATCTTATTTAATATGCTTTTTGATGTGTTTTTTATATATATAACGTAAATATTGTAACGTATATTGTCACATGACCTATTTTAAAGGCATGTAGACGCACCTGTTTGTATTTTACTGCCCTGATGAAGACTCAAGAAGTCGAAACGCCTTTATTCTTTAATAATTGTTTCTCAGCCCTGAGGTTCAAAGAGCACTTGCCACGTTGATGAGGACCCAGCGAGCACTCCCAGCATCTCCTCTCTCCACAGGCAAATGTAATTTTGTTTCTACAGCACTAAAAAAGCAAGTGTTAGTAATATTAGTTGTCAATAATGATGTGGAGTGAAAAATGGTTCCCCAGAAAACTAACATTATTATGTTTTTATTATTTTTGCACAGCTGTCTACAATAAAAGCTCACATAATGTACCTTAAAACTCCAGATGTGTTTTTGTTTATACTTTCATATTTCCAAAAAGCTATACATACACCTTCCTGGATAATGCCCACTTATAACCATTCCTAAAGAAACCAGTGGAAAGCCTGTTGAGTTGTTGAGATAAGAAGTGTGCGTGCACCAGAGCCCTACACATTCCTGCCATTACCTATGTCACGCGTGATGGAGTGTGGGCTTTACAGAGCCGGTCTGCTAACCACTGCTCCTGACCCTTCCAGCGTGTGTATATGTGAAAAAGCACGCACCACTCAGCTGATATTGTACAGGCAATAGGACGCCTGAGTCCGTCCAGACCCCAAGTTGTCGCAAGCAACGCCTGACCTGCTTTTTCAACTTCAACAGAGCCATGCGTCATAGTTTTGAGAGGACTCTGTGGCTTTTGGAGACTGAATCTAAAAGTTTGAGCTCAGGCTTGACTACGTCGGCCGTCACAGCTGAATTCTTAAGCTTTGGGAGCCATTGCATCAATAGTTAATTTTGAAAATATTGAATCCTCAAGAATAAGTTTGTAGTGACCTCTGTTCTGTCTTTTGACTTTGAAATCCTCCGCTCTTTCTTCACCATCTTCCCTCGCGTTCCATATCAAAGTATCTTTGAATTGTCAGTTCACTTTTACACTGAAGTCTGTAATAATAGCATATTGGAACGGGAATTATCTGCAGACACAGACTAGAAGCATTAAGAGAGTGCAGACCTCCACCAAGGCATTGACTAATTTTTGTATTTTTTACTGAGACTTTATGCCTGGAGTTAGTACCTTTGTTCACAGAGTTCCTACTTCCAGACCCAGTTTTGAATCCACCCCAAAATAAAAGGTTTACTAACTTATTGGTGTGGCCTGGTTTAGTGGTCTGTAATTTCTGGGGCTTCTAATTGCAGCTTTAATTGGAAGGAAACTATGAAACGTGTACTATTAACAATATGTTTGCTGCAACCTTTTCCCTCTCCTCCCTCAGTCCCCTTATCAGACAAACCCAACTATCTTTGAATTGTCCAGTCACTAGACACTTTACAACAGGGGCTTTTCCTCTGAGCAGTGTAAAGACAGCTATAAATCTGGCCTGTTTAAATCTCGATTGACTAAGCTGCCTTTGACTAAGACCTGATCTAGTGCATTCTTGTGCAGCTAAACAGGCTTTTTAAACATTTACCCTCAAATGTATTTACTGGTGACTGATGCACTGGCTATATGGGAGCAGACAGGGACCGGGGGCGTTTGTCTCTCTTTATGGCCCCTGGACTCACAAGGCCTTCCGCATGGACACAGTAAACTTAAAAAGTAAACTAAAACCATAGGTTAGGTCATCAGTCTCCATGAACACTTTTGGATTAAAATCCATCATGGCAATCACAGATGTGGATGAACCAGTGGGGAGCATAATCATATAGTTCTACAAATGATTATTACTACTATAGGTCATCAGGTTATCAGCTTTTTGGGCTTACCAAATTGTTTCCACATCTACTGCGGAAATTGTATCAAGTGACCCCTGTAATGTTTATAAAAATGCCTGATGTGGTATTCTTATCAAATAGGATATAGTTAAGATATCTTTTTTCCCCTCTTAATGAAGATCTTATTTCAAAATTTAGATCAATAAAAACTCTCAGGAGGGTGCATTGCAATATCAGTGACAAATAAGAGCAATTCGATTACACAACTTTTATACAAATGTTAGGGCATTAAAAAGTAATCAAGTCAAAGTCATTATTCCACATTTTCAGATATTAACGCTTCTACACTTTATCCCCTTAAATCTCTCTATATTAATTTCTGAATGAACATTTCCTTCCAAATAAAGCTAATGGAGTCATCTGTTGTAAAACGCCACTATGTGTTCCCATTACACCACTCTTATTATGATTATAGATTATAGACCATTATTGAAGAACTGAGGATGTGTGCTTCATTACAATGCATCTCCCAGTTCATGTTTTAGTGCTTTTTTTCAGGGTCATTGCTGCTCTGTACGATCTTCCACTTCCTGGTTTTGAAATATTCACGCTACACTTAGACCATACTTTTTCAGCCTTTGTATTTTCTAAACCCCGTGCCTGTCTTTATTCCATTTCCCTGCTCTGATTGCATGAGAGCACTGGCGGGGTGTTCTAATACGTTATGCATCCCCGTGTTTGTGTATCTGATTATCGATTTACGAGCCCCTTTCTTCTTCAAGTCTTTTTTTCCATTTGTTGAGAATGGGTTGCATGGCAGTAGCATCAGTCATCTTTACGACAGGCTTTAGTGCCATGCTCACTGTGGAAGCGGCCTGCTTTTGTGGTAAATTTATGTTTTACACGCTGATGGAGTGCATTTGCATAGGGTCCAGCTTTAAGAGGGCTTTACTGTTGAGAGCAGGAGTAGGGGTCACTTAGACTCAAATAAGATATAAAAGAAACCTTCTGTAGGAAAGTGTCCATGTAATGTAACCAGTAATGTAGAAGATAATGGTTTCTGGTAAAATATTGTATTAACGGAGAAAAACATAATAGTAAAACTGAGAAAAACATAATAGTATCGCATAAAACACACAACAGGCAGAGTTTACAAATGAAATTTCCTATTGTAACATTTTTTAATCAATATCTAATCTCCAGGCCAGGGTCCTATAACTGAGGAATACAGCCAGTGTTTGATGCAAAATATAGATTTTTTTTTTTTTTTTCTTTTATACAGGTGATTTCCTTGCTGTAAACAAAATGTAAAGTTGTACCAATATTCATAGATTTTTTTTATTTTTTATTACCTTAACAAACCAATACATTAATTTTAAATAGACCATGCATATGCCGTTGGAGGATGCTGGGATTGTGGATTGTGTATCCACCACCCACTCCTAACTTATCCTCTGTATTGCAAAATCGAAATCACTGTTAATTATATATCTGCATCTTGGGCAAAAATGTAATTCTAAATGAGTTACATTTCCCAGTTCTGTGGTTTGACAAAGCTCTTCCCTGAACATCACGTCCAAATCAAAGGCGTCCTTTATAAAACAGGGCCTATCAGACATCCATCTTTTTGTTTAGCTTTCTCTCTCAGTAGGCCTCTTGTAAACCCTGACAACAGCACATTAGCCGTCAGCGTATATTACAGCTCACTTAGATCTACGGCAGAGCATCTTTGAAGTTCAATTGAGGGAAAATATCATAAGTACAGGCCTCGCTCCAGATAGCTGTGGCTGGGCTCCCAGATGGTGCTCCAAGATTCAGATGATTCAGTCATTGGAGATCTGCAGTTTTAGGCCTACAGTATATAGATCAGTACAGTATGTGGTAAAAGAAAGACATCTGCCAGAAGTCCCACAGTCAAAATGCTATTACATTAAACAGATTTGATAGCATTTCAAGCTAACGTAACCTAGCAACACAATATCATTAAGCGCAGTTCTGCCCTGTAACAGAATTTCAGTCCATAAAGGAAGAGCTGGATCACTTGTTTAAAGAAGTTAGAGGTAGAAGTGGATTGACCTTTTTTAACTGCCCACAGAGTTCATTCCAACAGGCACGACACTACGTTTCTTGAGCTGCAGTAGTTCGGTGGTTAAATGGTGGGTCAGGACACAAAAATGTGCTGCGGGGGGAGGTTCAATTTATCTTTTGTTTAGCTTATTTAAAGGAGAAATATTGTTTTACATACATTAAAAACAAAAATAAACTTTGCGGTTAAATAATTTTGAAAAAATAACTGTCATTGGACTGTTCATGTTCATGGAGCCACTTTAGTGCTTTCATGGAATAGATTACAAATCTTTACAAGCAAATACTGAATACATAGAATGTATTGTTTTTGACAGTATAAAGAGCCACTTCCTGCTTCCCTATGCAATTTATTCTGTGCTTTCTTTTGCTTTTTGTGTGGCAATTCTTCTATTGAGACTTGCCCTATGTCAAGACCATCTGCAAAAGCCCATTGCGTTGCAGTTTCAACTTTACTATATAGTCACATTATACTGGTTTGGTCTCAATCTTCGAGTCTTAATCCTTAAAACAAAATCTATGATAATTCAGTACTTGACGATAACCTTGATAGTCAAATATAATTCTAGTTTCAGCTGGATACTTCTTTCCTGACCAACCAACCCAATCTAACTCCCATCTATTAGTCCATATATTACCAGATCATAAAACATGAGTGAGCAACATTTTGTGCCAACTTTTAGAATATATAATTTTATGAAGACCATCAGCTCCACTTTGCAAATACCAAGCAGGTGTGGTGATGTCATCTGGTACACCATAGAAATCCATAGAGCCTATAGCCTTCAAAACTGAACCAGTCAAGGAGAAGGATCTCATTTACTACAGCCTGTTGTTGTTTTAAGACCCTGAAAAGACATGCAGTGACTTACTTTTGGCAAACGGCACCAAAGCATTTTATGGATATACTCGGAGATATAAATGCCCTGTCCAGTGATTTTCTGTCTAATAGCAATAGTTTTAGAAATATGTGTACCATATGTCATCTTAAAATGCCCGGTTATTCTCATAAATCTTGAAGGGTCTGTGGCTTTTTATGTGCTATCCAAGTTCAGTCTGGATATTACTGGTCCCAAAACACTACAACAAATCAATATACAACAAATGGCTAAACACATTAACAAAATATCAAACAACACAACAAAACAGCCAGAAAATGGTGAAATTTAAATCTGAATAGGACTTGAATGAATGAATGAATGAATGAATGGGCTAAGTACTATATGTGCATATGGATTACTGGCAACAGATTTTTTACCATTGTAGGAAGGCCAGTTTTGTTGAGAATATAATTGCAGCTATTTCTGTCTGTTTTTCATTATATTCAAGCAATTCACTTCAATCTTTATTTCAGACTCATACATTGATCCGTAACAATAGATAAAACAAATATTACAAAATCTTTCTTATTAGTTAAGGACTAGGACTAGGACTAGGACAGAAAACAAATACATTTTGTTTGTTTTGTGGATCCCAATCATTGTCTACATCCTGGAATTTCTACATTATTTATTTTTTTACAGCAAAAAAAAAGAAAACCCATCGCAATTGGATATGGATGGTACTTTGCTACAGACTGCTACAGGTCACCAGTTTGCTGATTAAAATTTTGAAACACCACTGCACTTTATACAATGTTGTTCTTGTTTGTTTTCTCATTTTTTCTGCTTTATGCAACCGGTAATTAGAAACATGTCTTGATTGGAAGCCATTTTGCATGTGCTGTGTTTGTAGAGCATGTGTGGTTGCAGTAAATGAGCTCAAATGAATGTTATGGCCTCCCATCAGTTTGGCAGGTCTATTCTTTAGATCCCTTTTAATTGTAATTAAGGCCTGATTAACGAGCTGGGGGACGTTTGATTCTCTTTTCAAAAATATACTGTAATATGTTATGAAAGCAATCGTGGCTGTGTCAGTTTATCTGCTAATGAGGCACAGCCATATGTCAAAACACAGTCACCTCCTTTGGAAGCCTTGTGCCTTGTGTTTGCGTCAGGGAGAGTCAGTGATCCATGGGACGCCAACAGGTGTTTGGTAAAAAAACAAGAAACTCATGTAACAAATATTAACAAGACAATATACATATACAAACTAATAGAAGTCAGAAGGACAGGTCCAATTTGAAAGTAGACACTGTACTATTGCATACACCAAAAATCAGTTTATGTAATTCTGTGTGTTTCTCTGTAAACTATTTTATGTTTTCTTTGTCAAAGTCTTGGTCATGTTTTAAGTAGGGATTAATGAATTATTCAAAAAGTTTGTTCACAAAAATATTAGGTTGATTTAGTTAATTTAGTTAATTCATTGTTTTTTCCTCCGCCTTTCTAATGTTACATGAAGTGACACTAACCATATATTATTTATTTTATTATTATATAATAAACTAACCATATAGAGAATAAATCTCATTGAAGGGTCTAAAATCAACACTAATGATTTCACCAGATGTTACTTTCTTTCTTTCTTTTCAGTTTCAGTTTTTAATTTCACATTCAAATACCTTTTGGGTTTTGTGTACTGCCAAAGTTTTGGCACTTAGCCTCAGAAAATGTGTGATTTGGTTCCACTGTTGCTGTTTCTTTGATGTCCAGGCTTTCTATCTTGGCAATCAGAGAGAAAACTAGGGCTCTCTCGTGTATTTGATTGACTGTGCAGAGGTTCCATCTTCATTCAGAGGCAGCTCTGCTCAAGTACACTTAACACTTAACTTTCTACCATGCCAGCTATTTGACCTGGTTATAGCCATGTAGTTATGTTTTCATTTATTGTTTAACAACACAACGCCACCTTTTTGTATTGCAAATTATAAAGATATGAATATAAGAGTTTTGACAATCTGCCACATACATGTAGTGTCAAAGCTTGGGTCTTTAATGTAATGCTTTTTTAATGTAGCACTTACCATTTCAATGAGAATGTCAACTAATAATAATGGATAATAATATATTTAAATATGAATTTGATCAAATAAAATGGATGCAAAAATCCAAATCCTACTTTTTTCACATGATGAATTTTTTGGACACTTGATCAGGGCATAATGGATTTTATTCATTGATATTTTCAATGGATTTCTGACTTAACTAGCATTAATGTCAGTTTCACAACTATACTTAAAAGCTACAAAAGTGGCTACAACTAGTTACAGATATACTATATATATATATACATATACACACATATATATACACATATATATATATATATATATATCTATATATATATATATATATATATATATATA
>JAVQKC010116295.1:0-30398 GCA_036025475.1 Philypnodon macrostomus
CCCTATGGGACCCTGGACACACTTACTTTGGCAGAGAGCAATGAAACCTGGTACAGTGATTCTCCACAGTGTACCCAACATAAAATATTATTATGACCCCACCCTACAACAAACAGGAAGTCGGTCATTTTCAATTGAATTTGGGAGGTCAGGTATATTTGACAGCCTCTAACTTGCACATACTTTGCCCGATGTTGGGGACAGTTGTGGCAGACGAATGGGGCAGACGTATGGGGCAGACGTATGGGGCCATTTTGCCGATTATACACCTTGCTGTTGAGGACGACAGCACAAGCCTAGTTTCCTTTTGTTTTTAGTTGTACGGCCCTGTAGTTTGTGGAGGTTACAGTTTGTTTTAGAGAAGAGTATTTTTTTTCCTGACACTGTGGAGAGAGGAGTACCTGGAACATGTCCAACCTGGAAGTGCCTCGCCTTCTCCAACCATGTGTGAGAGTGTGTGTCTGTGTGTGCGTGTGCGTGTGTGTGTCTGTCTATGTGGTTGTGTTGCTGCTAGGCTCTGTGGAGGGAGTGTCTTTAGATAATGACTGCTCTACATTCTTCACAAACAAACACACTTGTATTGAGAGGCAGCCATGACACATTGAACTGCTCTCACACATCTAGAGCCAGAGCAGGGCGCATACTCAAGTAAAAAAATTGATACTTCAAAATAATAATACAAATATGCAAATAATGAACCAGAAGGTTAGTGAAAAAAGTAAAATACTTTGTTTCCTTAAATGACAACAATTCAAAATCATTCCAATCATACAATGAGAGGTTATCAAAACCACAGGAACAACAGTAATAGTCCAATAAAACAATGCCATCTAAAGCTGAGGAGGTAGGACAAAGTTGGAAGTAGCTGTTGCTGTCTGGCAACTTTGACTTACAACAGGTTTTAGGAGAAATATAGGGGATACTAGCTACCTTGGTGGAGGTCTGGGTGCTTTCTAGTTCACTTTGTTTTGAATCTCAGTGCATACAGTTGTTGTGTCCTTAGGCAAGACAATTAACCCACGTTTCTTCCATTGAGTGTGAATGTGGTGGAGGTTGGTCGTGGACAACAGAAATTATAGGCTACAATCTAAGTGCTCTTTTATGATAGGGCCATGGAATGTTCACCAACATGTCCTTAACAAACAAAACAAAAGAGACTGTTCAGTCCGCAGACCATTTGTAAAAAATCTAAATAATGTATAGATTATCAATTTTAAAATTCACCATGGTCCAAATTTGGAAAAATTGAAGGTCCGGAACTTTTGAGTGTGTGTTTCAATAAATGGCATTTGCATAAACATAGAACTAAGTATGATTGACATTAGTGGCTTTGGAAATTAAAAATGAAATATAGATGTATAGATATATATTTAATGTACATAGACTTACTTTGCCAGAGAGCAATGAAACTTGGTACAGTGTTGTAGGGTGGGGCCATAATGATCTTTTATGTTTGGTACACTGGAGAATGAAACAAGAAGTTGGCCATTTTGGATTGAAATTGGGAGGTCAGGTAAATTTGACAGCCTCTAACTTGCACATACTTTGCGCAATTAGGCTCAAATCTGAAATACATAATTACCCCCCAGCCCTGACCACAGCTATTATTTTAATACAGCTGTATATGTAGCAGTTGTGTTAGTAATATAATTTCAGTTAGCGTTAAAATTTATATTAAATTCTCTCAAGCAAAATGACAGCTGTTCAGTGCCTCTTTCGACCCAGGTTTGGGACCAGTCCACACAAAATAGTACTAATCATTTTTTTTATGCCTTTTGACTCCAGCCCGAGGAGCAGGTCTGAAGAACTGAAGAGTTTGTGATATCAGTCGCCTAAACACGAAGTAAAACTTGAATTGTGGATAAATCACTTTTCTGTGAACTGTGGTGTATGTGTCATTTATTTATGAATCTTTTGAAAATATCTCCTCTGTGCAGGTCCATATATGTTTTCGAGACATCCATTATGTAGTGTTATGAACCAGCGTTTAGCACTTCCTGCCCCCCATCTATTTTGGGTCACGTGGTTGCAACCCAGCAATAGCGCCCCCAATAAACCTGAAAGAAGAATGTAGTTTTATGGAAATTCTTCACAAACATCCAGATAAATCAGAAAATCAACTACCCTTCCAATGTTTATCATGGTTTTGGGGGCGGGGCTTCTTAATTGCTCGTTAACAATATAAAAACCCTGAGAGATCACACAATGTCCGATTAAGGTGCCAGTTGTGGCAGATGTATGGGGCCGTTTTGCTGATATACACCTTGCTGTCCGATACGACTGCGTGGGCCTAGTGATTACTACAAGTATTGATCACTTCAGTGTCCATGCATGAAAGGTACTGCTCAGATAAACTCACATATACTGGGATATATTTCAATCCTTTAACTAACCCTAATAATGGTATAATAGTAGTAACTGAGTATCAAATTAACCCGAATCAAGTATGGCTCATCTTTCCTTGTGGTTTCAAACTGAAGTTTTACCAATTGCACACTGTGACTTCCAGACAGTTACTGCAACCACTGCACATAAACCAATGCATCAAACACAGATTTTACAATACAAAAACAATAAGGGTTTTATTTTGTTAATTCAAAATTATATTTTAAGTAGCCTACACCTAGAGGCAACAAGTAATTTTGATTACAAGCTTTATATGTGTGGGTGTGTGTGTGTGTGTGTGTGTGTGTGTGTGTGTGTATTGATTTGTGCCCACGATGAAAAAAGATGCTGAGTGTCCCCATGAGTGTCCTTAACCCCAGTGCGCATGACACAAAGCACACGGTAACTGTCCAAGTGCTGAAGTGAAGTCTGTGATTTCACATCTGACTATGCGCAGCGTGGGTGGACTTACTCCAACGTTTACTACAGCTTCAGTCTGTGTCCGCTGCCTCACGGTAATGGGATGTTGCAGTCTCGGGAGCTCGCGGGAGAGTGATCTCATCGCCGGCGGGATGTTGCAGTGTGTGTTATTAAATGTCCACAAGAAGACCCTGCGTGCTCGAGACAAGTGAGTTTTCCCCGGGGCTAATTTCTCTGCGGTACTCATTATTAACCTGGGAGGTTTTCAGAGTTAAAAGGACCAAGAGGATACAGCTTTATGTATGTGTCCGGTTGGATTTTCCAAACTGCAGTTTGCGTCTGTTCAACTGCATTGCCTCAAATAGGCTATGAATCTGCAATGAAACTATGCGCCGGCTGCTCTTCCTCATCGACCTGCTGGATTTACGCACCTCCACAAGTGGCTTGTTTGACTTCAGAAGTGCCACGAGACTCGGCGCTGGCGAGAGCGGAGTGGATCTAACAGAAGTGCAGAGTTGAGGGGGACACTTGGAGCGGAGTGAATGTCGTCTTCGAGGTTGAGCTGGTCGCTGTCCGACGCGCGAGTGGTGCTGAAATTTGGATGATGCCTGGCCTGCGACTGCAAGGCTGCCGTTCCCTGCACTTAAACGAAGACAACGGGCGCTTCGTGTTGCTCGCCATCCTCATTGTAGTATATCTGCTGTGCGGCGCTGCGGTCTTCTCTGCCATAGAGAGGCCGTCGGAGCTGCGGGCTCACAGCCGCTGGAACGGGACCCTTCAAAACTTCAGCGAGACGTTCAATATCAGCCTGCGGGAACTCAACTCCTTTCTGCGGGAGTACGAGGCTGCCATCGCTGCAGGGATCCGGGCTGACGCTCTTAGACCAAGATGGGATTTTACTGGAGCTTTTTATTTTGTTGGGACCGTGGTGTCGACCATAGGTGGGTGACCAATGCACCATTCACTGTTTTCATATTGTTGCCATGTGAAATCCCCATTATGTGTTACTATGTTTGTGTTAGTTTATAAACAGCAAAGTTAGAGCAAAACCTGCCTAATCAGAGTATGCCTGAGGCATTTTCCATAGTCACTCTCACATTCACTCTAGGACCTGCTCCTATGCAGGGGATTGTTGAATGAGCGTGTTACTGACAGTCTGTGTCAAAAACACTGTCCCAACGAGGGGCTGTTTTCCTGCTTCCACCAAGAGATGTGCAGTTGTGTTTTTCCAATTATGTTACATTTTGGTTCCGGGACTCTTGGCTACGGGGTAACATCTGACTCCTGCCATTTGGAGCCACACACTCACTCGGTTATAGGACAGCACCCATGGGTGCAGTGTTTGCCACATTTTCATTCAGACAGCATGAATGTCAATGAGAAGCCCCCTCTACTGCCCCAGGTTTAACATTTACTCATGCAATAGGTCAGAAAAGAGCAAGTGTCCCTCGAAGGCCGCCCAAGGGCCAAAAGTGTGGCCTCCTGCATTATGATGACCACTGGCCCATCCCACCTCCCGCAGCATACAGTGAGTGAGTGTCAGAGAGCAGGTAATCAGTTGAGATGACAGACACTGACCTTGCCTTTTACACCTTACACACAGTTGTACAATCTGATACCCCAGGCAATCTTGGTATGATTGGTAAAACTGTATCATATTCACATGAGCAGAAAACATTCAATTGGCACATAACAGAAACGGAAACAACACCTAGACTCAAAGCAGATGCATATAAACCTCTGTAGACTCCACTGTGTATTTCCTACAGGAGACATCCAGCAGCTTTGTTTGTGTACACGGCCAGTTCAAAAGCTCCAGTTGTCATAGACTTCCTGACAGGCGCCTCATCTGAAGGGACTTCGCTGACTCAAGCTAAATGGAAATAAGAGAGAGTAGGATTTGTCTCCAGTGCTTGTCTTGGCTTGCTCTAATAGATCTCTTTTCTCTAGAAACCTCTCAGCAGCTTTTATGCACACACATTTGGGTCCTCCCCTCACAGTTCTATCAGAGCGGTATCCCCAGTGCCTGTAGACGCTCCTCCCTAAAGCTCTGCTGCGGTGGAGAATTCAAATCTGCAGTGACACTCTGCCCATCTTGATGTCTTGATACAATTTTGCTTTGAAGAATGAAAATAAAAGCATGTCCAGAGACTTTGTTTATCTATGGTTTTGCCAGGGTTCATCTGGCAAAATACCCAGTTGTGGAAGTAGCAAAATAATAATTATAATGATACTGATATCTGTTACATTCTGTGCCTTGCTGGGATGAGTTGCATGGTTGGCAGTTCTATATTTCTCCTGTCATTCATGTTGATGTGTCCTTGAGCAAGACACGTTAGCTCAGCCTCCTTAATGCATGTGTCCTAATACAATACTGTATTAAAGACCAATTGTTTTTCTATATAGGTCTGCTGCAAGCGTGTCCGTACACTCTTGCTAACTAACTAACTAACTAACTAACTAACTAACTAACTAACTAACTAACTAACTAACTAACTAAC
Organism: Philypnodon macrostomus; assembly: GCA_036025475.1. Lineage (NCBI taxonomy): Eukaryota > Metazoa > Chordata > Actinopteri > Gobiiformes > Eleotridae > Philypnodon > Philypnodon macrostomus. The sequence continues at coordinate 5,307 of JAVQKC010116295.1, forward strand.
AGCCCAATGCAATTTATGTTTGAGTTATGTGATAATGCTGCTAAAGCTTTCCCATTCAAAGAGCTTTCAACGAATCCAAAAACAGATTCAACTCTTGGCCCTACTACTTTAGTCTTGTCTGTTTACCAAAAAGGGTCCATGTTTATATTAATTTAACATCTCGGCGAAACCCCATGGTTGATGATTTGTTGTGGGACGACAGCATTTCCATTTGGTGGCTCAGCTGATATTGAGAGTTGTTTTCGGCTCCAAACACTTGTCAGAGGGTCAAGTATCATTAATCCAGTGATTCTGAACTTGTCGAGAGTCACTGAGGTGCTGTTTAGCCTGTTCACATAACAGCCATCTTTAGGTCTGTTTTGTCTGCTATTTATTTCTGGGTAAAAAAACATGCCCTGCTGCCCCCGGCAGCCACTGCAGCTTTCTTGCTCCATCTCACTCATATCCGCCCACACAAAAATGTCACAAAATGCACACTTTGCAAATAGGACACTTGAACACAAAGAATCAAAACTAAATCTTTTCTTTTTAAAGGCCTGAATTAGGTCTGCACAATATATCGCAAAATTAGCGTTACTGCCATATCTGCTGTTGCAATAGCCATAGCAATCTGCAATAATGACATGGTCTGAAATCTGACACTGTTTTGTCCATTGGAGCTGGGCATAAAACATGTGTTGAAAGTCCATTATAATAGATTTCTTTATATTTTGGTTTGTTTCTTCATTTAGTCTAGTAGTTTTGAAAATACAGGAACTCGGGCCACTGTTTGGCTCACTCGGTAGAGCATGCGATCTCATATCAGAGGTTACAATCCTCCCTCCTGCGTCTTGAGCAATAATATCGATATCGTAATATTCAACATAGTTCTCGAAGTTCACGTTTCTCCCATTTTGTGCAGCCCTAGCCTGATTTAACTTCATTGCCTGTTTACAATTTATGTTTGGAGGGGGTGGAGTTATTGGAACATGAAATCCAGTTAAACCCTTGCTTGACGGAGCCGTGGTGCAGCAGCAGCGTGATGACAAAGCTGATTTGTCAAGTATGTGGGCAGGTATTGTCCGTCATAAACCTCTCAGACAGGTTGACATTTAGTTTGTAATGTACATGGTGTGCTGATGGAGATACACCGTCACTTATTACATTACATTGCATCATATTGCGTCCATAAAGTTGTTAAAAAGCCTTAAAAATACAACTTTAAAATTATGATCCCTTGACGTCTACAAAGCATTTCAGCCTCTTGGAGCGTCAATAGTAGTTTGTTCATTTCCGTTATTCATTGCTGCTTTGATTCTAGATGCATCCAACAAATGTCTTTAGGGGAAGACAGGTCAGATCCAAAGACTAATGAATATTGGTATTGCCGAGGTCACTCCGAGATGTGACTGGGAATACTAACGTGGGTGTTGATTTGCGTGTTTTTGTAATCTGTCTTCACTGTCCTCAGATGCACCCTTTATAGGTGTCAGTGGTACCTGCCCACACATTTGACCTATGTGACCTCATTAGACTAAACAATTTTCAACCTACAGAACAGTGGTTCTAGTCTAGGCATGTATTAGTAATGGTTTGATTTACACACAATTTCATTTTCCTTGTATTTAGACCTGGTTTAGGCCTGGTTTACCCATGTTTTGATTCTGGGTTGTTCCTGGTCAAGGCTGGGTTTATTCCTGGTTTAGGCTTGGTTTGGTTCAACTCTTCATTAGTCTTGTTTAGTTTATTGCTGGTCTCTAGCACTGATTTAGATACAGTTTAGTTCTCTAAAATTGTACTTGGTGAGGCAAATATTTTTTGTAGTTTGTTAGAAAAAGTATGATTATTGCCCTATACAGAGCCATTATGCAACATCATCTAAAATTTGTCAAATCTGGCCAAAATTGAAGCAGAAATATGCCCCCAAGCTAAAGCAATGAATGGCTCATCAATCATGAATACTGCATTTACTTTATCAGCCAAGCCAGAACTGAATTATATTCAATAGCAGTATCCAGACGTTAAGCCGGCAAGTGTAAAACAGCTTTTTTTTTAACATTACACTTAAATTATTCAGACAGACTTTGCCATTCGCCAACAAACCAGATTCAAGTCTCATAACATATTATAACATTTTAATCTTATTTAGATATTCCTCTCGGACCAGCTAAGTGCAATAATAAGATATTCCCTTATTTACATTTTAAGGCTATACAAATCTCTATGTATTTGTATCAAACATACCATCTGTCCATAGAAACATTACTGTTCACTGGCTCCTATTCTTGTGTTTATAGTTACATCATGTTTGGTGAGTGATGACAACATGACATTTCATCAGTGACATTGTTTTTTGCATACTTCATTTTTGTGATATACAGTGCCTGTCTTTCTTCCGTGTATGGCTTCCTTCCACTGTCCAAGCACATGTACTGTATGTGTTGGATAGTTGGTGAATACATGTGAGAGTAAAGTCTTTTGGCCATTATCCAGGGGTGTACACCATCTAAGGCCCATAGTTGCTGGAAGCAGCTCCAACCATCCCCAGACCCAAACAAGACTAAGCTAAATTAATAGTTATTTGGGCACATCATCAAACACAGGCACTTCATCAAAATGCCAAGGGGCCTATGAAGTGGAACTGTTTAAGTGACTCTGGATAACCCTTATTTTTCCAATTACCTAACCATATTTACCTATGTTAATCACTTCCCCTGCTCCCCCATGTAAAACTTACATTGTACATGATCAGCACTGACCTCAGTTCAGGAAGTGTTATCTTCATTTTCTTTTGCCAATTTTCAAAGTGCTGATGTAGCAGCGTGTTCTCACTGTCTCACATTTGTGTGGTTGGTGTGAGTGGACTTTTACACACTTGTCTGGCCCGGCTCCATAAATCTGGTGAGAAACTGTGAACCAAATGTGTTCCCTCGACTGTACTCTGGAGTCCTGTAAGTTGTGTGTCAGCAAGGTGACAATACAATGACACATGGGCATTGTTTGGTTCTGGTCTAGTCCTGGTTTTGCTATGATTTAGTTCTTAAGTTCTTTTCTCATTTAAGTCCTGGTTTAGTCCTTGTTTAGGCCTGATTGGTCTAGCCCTGGTAAACCATTTTTAGTCCTTTAAAATTGGTTCTTTGGAGAGACACACATTTTTCTTCAGCGTTACTATAAAAAAAAAATCAAAATTACTACCTCATCAATTTCTGGTTCATTGCCTTGTCGTGTGTCAGTCAAGAGGTTATACAAGACAATGACACGGTGGCATTTAGAGCCAGCATGGCGACTGAAGCAGGCTGTGTTTTCACTTTGATGTGGCGTACTTAGTTAGATAAACCGCTCGGTGCTGCCTCGCCGGGACAAAACCATCTGTGTCGGGGTGTGTTAGGACTGGCCCGGAGCAGGTGGGAGGGAAAGGTTCTCAGTCAGTGAAAAAGCACTAGATCCATCGAAGCAAAGAGATGTTACAGAAGACTTGTTCCTGCCTTCTGTCTCTGCTGCCTCAGACACAGTCACTCCCTCGTCTACGCCTTGTTAGTGGGCTTATACCTATAATTGTACCTGATAATGATGACTGCTTTTTTATATGAAAGTCTATTAGAACCTGGTTTAGTCCTGGTTTAGTCCTGGTTTAGCCCTGGTTTAGTCCTGGTTTAGTCCTGGTTTAGTCCTGGTTTAGCCCTGGTTTAGTCCTGGTTTAGTCATAGTTTAGCCCTGGTTTAGTCTTGGTTTAGTCCTAGTGCAGTCCTGGTTTAGTCCTGGTTTAGCCCTGGTTTAGTCCTGATTTAGTCCTAGTTTAGTCCTGGTTTAGTCCTGGTTTAGTCCTGGTTTGGGCCTTGTTTAGCCCTGGTTTAGTCCTGGTTTAGTCCTAGTTTAGTCCTGGTTTAGTCCTAGTTGAGTCCTGGTTTAGTCCTAGTTGAGTCCTGGTTTAGTCCTGGTTTAGTCCTAGTTTAGTCCTGGTTTAGTCCTAGTTGAGTCCTGGTTTAGTCCTGGTTTAGTCCTGGTTTAGTCCTTATTTAGCCCTTGATTACAATATTCCTATATTCTTGATTTAACCCTAATCCTTGTCTAGCCCTGACTTAGATTGCTGTCCTAATGTAATCCTGGTTTAGTCTTGGTTAAGTCCTAATTTAGTCCTGTTCTTACTCTGATTTAGACAGTTAACCAATCAGCCAATTCTACTTTGCTTTCCATAACATTTAGATTAAATTGTAAGTGAATCCAGTACCAACTGCTTGAGGAGAAACCCTATTATGACAATTTTCTACTCATATTGCTCAATCACTATGTGTATATGAAGCTCAAAATGATGTTACTAAGGTAATTTGAAGTGGGTCATTGGGACTATGTGTCTGGACTGTATTTGGCTCTGTCTCTGCTCAGATCGACTCTCCTCAGATCTCTTCAGCCGCAGTGTGAAATCACAGAGAGGAAAATGTCACTGTTAAAATTGGACACAAACAGAGCCTCAGTCACATAAAAGGCTCTTCAGATGGTTCTGCTGCTGCTAAAGTTATTCTAATCTAATGCTGGTTGGACTGAGATGAACTGTACAATCTATCTACAAGGATTAGTAAGTGATCATTATTGGCACTATTGTGTGTACTGTTTTTCAAATTTCCAAAACTTTCTAGTGAATTAAATGAGCATGGCCAGATATAACACTATAATTAGTAACCAGTTTATAAAGCATTGCAAGCAAGATATCTATCTAAGGAAGTATCTATAATCTGCTTATTCACTAAATTATTGTTTATTACATATGTGTTAATGATTTATAACAACAATAGTGATGCCTAATCTAAAGTGCTAGCCAGTAAAAAGATGCACAGTGGGATGCTGGTGAAGAAGTCTTGCCAAATTCAATTAAATTTAATTCAAATCAAAATGGTCTGAATTCTTATGTGAAAATGTATTAAAAGTTTTTCATTATACAATTCTAAATATGTATCTGGCCACTTCAAATCAATAAACAGATGCAATAACCAATGGAAAGTTAGATTGCTGTAGCTCAACGTGGTGTGTTTATGTGCTGGCTATTCCCATCAGTTGTTGATTTGATGGACTTTAAAAGCAGGTTGAGTGAATATTTTATCATACATTAATAATGTGGTAAGCTGACAGACCTAAACATCTGTGCTATAGAAACTACTCCTTGGAGATCTCTCCATCTCAACTGAACAGGATGTCTACAGCTCAACGTTTTACTATGCAAAGGTTCCTCCAGGATTTCATTCATAAATAATACAAAACAAATAATTTACCATGTTAGTTAATTCCACACGTACCACAATTAGTCGTTAACCTAACCATCTGAGGAACCAGCTCAAGCACATAATGAGCAGCTGCTGGAAAACAGGCTCATTTCCATTTTCTACACATTTTTCAACCTGCCTCTGTGTGTGTTTGTGTGTGTTTGTGTGTGCGTGTGTTTGTGTGTGTTTGTGTGTGCGTGTGTTTGTGTGTGTTTGTGTGCGTGTTGGTGTGTGTTGGGAGAACAGGAGGGACATAGAATACAATAAATTTCACCTTAGTCAAGTCCTGGTAAAGGATGGCTCTGTACACCTCTGCACTCTGCCACAGTGGGTCATGAATCTGTCCCAGGACATGTACGGGTCTACACTATCATCATCATTTCAGAGGACACTGCATTCCCTGCACCTCCTCTTATTAGCAATTATCTTATTGATATAATTGAATCACCTTTGTGCTTCTGTAATGTCTCTTCTTTTGAGCTGACAACACTCATGACAGCTATTTGTAGGACTGTATTTGAGCGTGACCATTATCACTTCAATTTGACTGACAACCCTATTTGACTTATCAATGCTGAGTTGCTTGTATTCAGCAGTTTTGCTCAAAAAGTCATCCACACAAAGAGTGGGCTGTTGTGACCTTTAAAGCTGTAACTTTCATACACTTTCATACTAAAGCAAACTGCACAGCCGCATAATCTTCTGCAACAAGCAATTTATATGTGTTCAATCAGCATCACAGTGAGAAGTTTGACAACCAAAGGTAAAGTGAAAACAATGAAAACACTATACTAATGCACATCCATTGAACGTTTCAGAACATGCTGTTGTTTATTTAGTAATAGTTGTTAAGGTTAGCTTCACTGTCACTCTGCAGTCTCCCGGTTCTCAAATAAAGACAAAAGTAATCAGATTAAAGAATGGTGCATGTCTGGTGGATATTTTTATTAGGAGAATGGTACAAGAGCTGATATTGTTCTCTTCATACAATGGAAATTATATCACACATGTCATGGGAACTGACAGGGCCATTTTAAACCCAGAATCATGCAACATGAGGATCTCATGTTCAATATTTATGTTATTATATTTGAATTATAGAAAACATGAATCTCTGCTCCATCTCAATCTCAAGAATAATTGATATTTTTCAATAAGGCTGCAGCGCACTCCAATAACCATGGTTTAATACACCGGGAAGGATTTTTGCCACATTGGCAGCTAAGCAGCTCCACTAGACTGACCGACAGCCGAGTGACTGCTGCACAATCTCACCAGCACAGAAATTACATCTAGAATTTAACAGGCGTAGCTCATTTAAAATTCTGCTTATTTCAAGACAAACTCATATGGCACACATTTAAACTCTATAGTGAAGGATATATTATCGTTTGGAAGCACCAGGGTCATGCATTTCTGCATGGGTTCAGATGCATAATTTTTGTGTTCATGCCAGCATTTATGCAGCCTATAGCTGAGTAAAGCACCAGTGTGGGGTGTGCAGACAGAGGCTCAGAGTAGCACATTCTGCTAAAATAAAGTAAAGCATCATTTAATTGTGAACAACAGAGCATTGCCTCATAGTCTGTGAGGGGCAGCTGTTGTACGAATCACCAAAGATTAATACTGCAGCTGGCAGTTAGTCAGTCGAGCCTGACATGAGCTGGGTTTGAGCCTGTACATTTAAGTGCTAAAGGAGTGTGCTTTCACATTAGTCAAGAATATTAACTATTTCAATATGCTATCTGCAGTCACTAATGCAGCGTTACTATGACACTGGACAAGATGAAATGTCAGTGCATTGTCTGTGGTGCTTTATCACTGATCTGAGGTGAGTGTGTTTCAAAAGCCTCACCTGGACAGGTGTGTTTACCTTTGGGACTGACACGGCCTTTTGTCAAACACTGTTTGAGTTTGTGTGTGTGTGCCTGTAATGAGAAGTCCAAGGACATAGTCTTTAAATCCATCAGCGGGAGCTATTAATCGGATGAGAGACATGAAAGCACTCGTCACTGTAAGCACCCACAGACTGACAATAAAGTCAGAACACAGACACATTTTCATTAATTTTATTTACTGTATGTACTGTCCTCTTTCTGACTGCATTATATGGACTGTTTTGAGATCCTTTTGATATTCTGTGAAGAACAGATCAAAAAATGAAATAGCAGAAAAAAATGTAAAATATTGGCTCCAATCCAAAGACAATGCAGTGTATTTCTCTGAAATAAATCAATGGAGACAATAGCAGTGTCATTAATCCTCGGGCTCTTTCAGACAGTGCTGAGGCTGAAATACAATTGAAAACAGTCAACTTCAAACATTTCTGTGCTCAAACATAGCTGTTGATAAAACTGGCTTTTCTGAAGTTTGACTTCCCTTCTTGTCACAGTTTATTCATCATCTACTTTATTCTGTTTTTCTCTGTTTTAGGAGTACTGTTTGGCATTAGTGTTGTACAGTAGATTGCAATAATTCATACAATATACATATCCCCAAAGTCATTATTATTTATAGCCTGTACTTGCAGTTACAGTTTTGCACATCAGATGAACCACATGCAACACCCCAGAGAGAGCACCTTTCATTTGACAGTGTCTCGGGCAAAATTAAAACAATACAGACCACACTTTACAGAAGACTGACTCGTGTGTCTTTAATCATGTGCAGCTCTGGTCTGTATTGACCTGCTTTAATTTGACATTTGACCATAATCACCTTCAGTGAATTACTGTTATAATTATTGCACAGCCATGTGTAGCTGAAAACAGTTATAACTGTGCACCGCTCTGACACCTGAGCAGGTACCATTAGCACTGCCTGCTGTGGGGGTGAACTTTATGTGTCACATTCAAACACATCATTTATGCACATCATTACCTCCACCAATGAGGTTATGTTTTAGTCTCTGTTGGCTGTTAGATTACTTCTCTGTTAGCTGATTAAACTCTATCATCAGGCTCTATGAGTTTTTGTTATTGCGAGATAGGACCTTTATTTATCAACAGCCAAAGAAAAGGTTTTAATAGAGATTTAAATGCTTTTACCAGTGATCTAGAAGAACAAAGGCCTGGCCAATGCAGTATACAAGTATACAGAGTGCCTTGGCAGAGGTCTCCAACTGATTCTAATTTGTGTTGGATATTTTAAGAAGCAGACACAACATTGGTGCTAATATTATCCAACATTCAATACGTACATGACCTCTTCAATAGTGCCTCTTGTCTAAATCGTTACATGAATGTTTCTATTATTACCCGTCTGCCACTGACTCTCAGCAGATGGTGTCCGAGGTCCGGGCTCATGACTTATGGCTCCCTGTTGGACCAGAGCATCAGCGGTTCAGGGGGGTACTAGGCGATTTCTGCCCTGGCTTTTATCAGGGCAATTTAAGACAACTCCCTCCAGTGGGGCCCCATTGGCTTTGACTGGGAGCTCCTGTTTAACTGCATTAATTGTGAATACAAGGGAACAATTTTAATTCTTTGGTTCGAAACACAGTCACATACAAGCCGTTTCAATATTGGATGACCTTCTGGGACTTTGTAATTGGGCTCTGGACAATAACACACACAACGACCTTCCAACTCATTATTAAATGTATGAAAAAACTGCTCTTGATTTCATTGGTAGATTTGCTGAACCTTGACTCTATATGTTCCTTATTCTCTTGTGAGCGCCTGTCCTCACGTGTGTGGCTTCATAAAGAAATGACCTTGGTTTAATGGTGGCGCTGAGTGCTTTTCCGGGTAATATTTCTTTTTTGTCAAAGGGCTATTCTTTATGATACTGTTGCTGTGAGTGCTGTGGCTAAATATACCACAAGTCAAAAGTGACATTTGAAAATCAAAAACATTGTCAACCATAAACCTTCATTTCATACACTGTTAGTGTGTGTGTTTTGTTGTCTTGTATATTTTACAGTTTGCCTATCAAAGATATAATTATGGAGATGCATCCAGTATAATCCTATTACAGCATATTACCATAGCAATAAATGATAGAACACACTATAAAATCCCAAAATGATCACTGGTAATGATGAGGCATATGTCACAAGAAATTGTCTGCAGAATTGTATCTTGCTGGTGAATATACTGTGCCTTACACACCTGTTGCACTCTGTATGGGATGTACAGTCCTATTCGTTTGACCTGCAGCAGTGTCTGGAGTACCATTGACTGATTGATTAATGTTTGGAGTTGAGTGGTCCACTAAGTGTAGCAAACATATGGGCAAGTATTCATCGAGGTCATCAATACCTCTTTAAGAGTCCTCCCAGTAATTTGTACGATTTGTTTAAACCAGGGCTTTACTACACCACCTAATGAGCCATTGTATTGTGCCAGTGGAGTCTAATGAGGGACACTCTGTCTAAATTGTGTCTCTGTTTCACAATTGCTGCTGCATATTTAAAGCCCTTAAAAACTGACCATAGCAATAAAACAACTGGATTGCTCAATTTTCATATCCTATGTTGTGTTAGCATCACAACCATTTCTGCAGTTCCCTCTATCTCCTCATTCACTTGGATGTCTCCCTAAACCTGCTGCATCCACAAACACATATTGAGCTCTCTCAGCACAAGGACCTCATCCATCAGTCCTGGACACATCTATAGCCTGTCCGTCCTGGGAGTGGATCTCTCTAGCATGTGGTTCTCCCTAAGGTTTCTCTTTTTCCCATAAATGGGTCTTTTGGATTTTTTCCTGACCGTGATGGAGAGTCTAAGGACAGAGGATGTCTTTTTGTTTGTGTGTTTGATTGTCTATTGTGAAGCCCCCTGAGGCAACATTGTTGTGATATAGGGCTGTACAAATAAAACTGAATTGAAATTGAATTATGTCAAAGGGACCCTATTAAAGGTATTACAGCAGCCTTTTCCAATTCAGAAACTAGTGTCTGTCAATGTCAAACTCCACAAAAAGCAGCTTTGAACATAATACAGACTTTCTCAGTAACTTGCCAATATAACTGTACCATTAGTCAATTAATAGGACACAAATAGCACTGTTAGCATCAATGCCCATTATGATAACCATTAGCATCGCTAAATATACTAAATATAACACTGTTTCTTTCTCCTTCCCCTCTTCTCCTCTGAATAGACTTATAGACACATCATTTCTTTAGAAGATATTTGCTTTTCTTCTCAGCCATTGTTCTTATTGGTTGATTGTTTTTAGGCCCCACAGAGTCCCAGGTTTATGAATATTATATATGTATTTTCAGCACAACTAAATAATAGTGTTCAAATGGACAGTAAAGTCTAGTTTGAATAATATTTAAAATAAGCATTGTCTGAAGCTCCTCCTTAATGCCTTTAAGCCAGCTTGACTTTCTAGTGCAAAACATACCCCCAGTTGTATTTTGTGGTGAGGCACTGACTTTCTCAGGAGCTGAGACAGGGATTCACTTTTCTACATACATTGGTGAATTAACCCCATAGTGTTCACTCTCCACTACTTTCAATTGTTAACATTGAATAAAATAATGTGGTTATAAAGTGGGTGTGGAACATCTCCCAAAGTTATAAAACACGAAAAGCTGGTCTATAATATTTACTCATAATGCTTAAGCTAAAAAATGCCCCCTTATATGGCCTCTTTAAATGTGCCAAATGTTAATTAATGGATACTAATGACCCCACTCCACTTTCCTCCTGGTAGCCGCTGTAGCATGTAGTGTGTATGCAAGGGCCATTAGCCAGCGCAGCGTAGCATCGTTTTCATGTTAAGCTGAACATAGTTGACTTAATCTCAATAAACAAATGCTATCCAAAGACTTAGATGAATTTGATCAGTGCGCTGTATATGGCTTTGTGCAAGTACTGAGCAACTAAATGACCTGAGATCCCAAAGTGATCATTATAGGTCCAAGCAATGGCCTCCAAACAGCAGCGAGTATTGTTCAAACAATGTCTTTACAAATGAACTGAAGTTTATTTTGCTTGTCCTTTGGCTCTTCTATTATATTGTTCTGTCCATCTTAATGCATCCTGACACACACACGTCTGAAGCAATGGCTCTGAAATGCTATGCTCAATCGATGCCCGGTGCCTTCTCCCTTCTCTCTCTTAGGTAATTTACTGGGTAATGAGACACGCAGCAGAAGACTGTCTCAGAGTAGATGTAATCTGTTGTTTTTCTATGAACCAGTCCCAGTTAGACACTAATTAATTAAGTATAGAGGAACTATGAAAGGTCATTTTGAGTAATCGCTGGTCCTCAATGGTGAGCCGGCTTCATAACTGAACTTTGTGTCTCACTTTAATTCATGCATATAATTCACTGTCTAGTCGCCTCATATCACACCTACACACATTTACACTCCCTGCTTTACACTGCCTTAAGGGTTTACATATTCACTGTAGTTTTAAGCAATAATTATTTGGTTGTATAAACTTTCTAAGCCAGAAATCAATGCGTGTCAAATGTGTAAGCATCTCATATTTGATTGTTGTGTGGGCCTTGGATGGTTGAAGTATACCTTAACAACTCTGGGCCTTAAGCAGGATATATAGGATATACCCTAACAAACAAACAACATTCAATCTCACATGTGTTCACTAGAGGCAATTATGGTTAACTAATCCACCTATATATCGATGTCTAGTTGGTTATCACTTTAAATCAATCATAACATTAAAACTAGTGGCAGGTGAAGTGAATAACACAGTATAATCTCTTCATTATTGAATCTAGGGGGTTATATTGGACTGCAAGTAGGCATTTTGTCTTCAAACCTGATATAAAAAAATCCAAAATCGCATCTCTTGTGAAGTGGTCTGCCGTGGTCAGTATCAGTGAAAAACAGAAGCAATAATGACCACAGATGTTGCATGTGGGGAGCAAAGTAATTCATTAAATTTGCTTACATGGAAGCCTTTATAGGCAAGGCAAATTAAAACACTGTTGGTTGCCAGTAGCCTGTAGATTTCAGTGTCTGCGTCTCACATTGGATTTTTTGCAGGAAAATCTTTAGAAGCTAATGCTTAGTTGAACTTCTTGCCTTCTCCACAGCTGCACCCGCCTTGCTACACATAACTGTTGAGAGCCTAACAGTCTGCCGCTGTTTTACCATTTTTACCTATTATCCTGCATTTTATTTCATTGAGCAGTGCAGGAGGAGCAGTGCAGGAGGAGCAGTGCAGGAGGAGCAGTGGTTTGGAGATTTGTTTAGCCATCATCATCTCTATGTCCAGCCCATTGACCTCAAGACAAAACACTGCTATGGTAACAAGTGCTATTCACGTGTCTGTCAGTGCTTTTGATATAATGACTGATTTGGAAAAAAGACATAAACATGACAATCAAACCATATTATTAGAAATATGGGGTATGTATACAAACAGACATTTAACTGTAAAGTCAGTTCTACAAAAACAAAGTTCAATGACCTCGATTCAACAATCCTTCCTTTTGGCACTGACCTCAAGTGTTCAGCTCCATTGAGAGAGTCCAGTACGTTATGTCCAGTGGATGTGATGCCTTAATGTGTGTGCACATATGTGGACAGGAGGGATATCTATAAAACAATCCATATCAATCAGAGGCCATCTAAATGAGTTGGTGTGTCAACAGCGGAGCCACAAGAGAGTGGTTTTCACCGTGAGAGATAAGGTCAGAGGAGCCATTTTGGGTCATAAACAAGGTATTGTCCAGATATTGATGCCATTTATTACCTGACAAATATGGTTGCTGAAAAACATGAGAAAAGCACTGTCCTAATGCTGTGAGGCGACCAAAATGGAGGATGGCATGATGGAAAAATCAATTAACCTTGGCCTGGAAGTGAACTGCTTGATCTTTTAGCACGATTTTATTGTTGACAAATATTACATTTGCTGTGTGCTGGATAAGGGCCGTGACTCTGGGTCTCGGTGTCCATCTGTGTGTCTAAGACAGTTTTATTATGTTATGGCTCATAAACCCTGCTCCTCAGTCACTTCAGAGGACCTGAAAGTTATTGGGATAAATGCAGGAGTCAGATCGTTTTAAGTTAAGGTTAGTTTTTTAAGATATACAGAGACATCAATCTACAAATCAAATTCCAGGTGTATCTTTTTGATTCACACATTTGATCTATTGATGAGGTTCTAGAAGGTTTTTCAAGTAAAGAAAAGAATTGTCTATATAATATGGCTTCATTTGCATTAAACACCTATTATTGCATTTGTGGATGCAATGACTTCCTGAACTTAAGCAGCCATTTCAGAACCACAGAATCTTCCTGTTTTAAATGCAGTGCCTCTTTAGGGACCAATAATCACAAGCCTGATAACTATACCGTGTCTCCATACTACAATGGACTTTCTAAATGACCTACTTTATATCCTGTGATGTCCCTCCAGTTGTTTTTGTACCACTTTGCAAGCCTTGTGTTGTCTATGTCTCAAAGTTTATGAAATGTATTGCTCCTGTTTATTTGTATTTACACATTGTCCCAACTATGATAAGTCAAATCATATGTGTACTGACTTTTTAGCCTCTAGATGTGTTACACCATTTGATGTCACATGAAAGAATAATGTGTTGTAGGCTGAGACACTTGAGGCCTACAGCTGTGTTGTGGAGTCAGCAGTGCACCTGTGACACCCCTTAAGAATAACAGGCACTACTTTTTTATGCAACACCTCTTCTGTCATCACCTTTCTCCCTTCTCCTCCTATAACCCAGCTTGAACACTCAGCCTAATTGACTACAACATCAGAAAATAGCAGGAGGCCAGCCACACGGTTTGAGAAAAAATGGATTTGCGGCCTATAAGCTCTTTCTGGCACTGTTTCTGTTGGTATAACCTCTCTGTCCTTGATTTTGCACCAACTATCAATAGTGTGTAATGTAATCGTATACTGAGCATACGCTATTATTCATTGTCTTCATAAAATATTCACATTCACACTTGGGGCTTAAAATAGTTGAACCCTATATAACATTTGCATTACTTTTATTTGGTCTGTGCTAAATGCAAACCAGCAGTAATTACCTCTGTTGTACTGTATTCCCTATTATTTCAGCACTTTCATTTGCAATGCAAACATTGTTTTGTAATATTCTATAAGCTCTTCTTGTTTATCCTCCTGTACGTCCATTACTTTTAGTTCTCTTATCTCCCAAAGAAAGATTACAGCCGCACATCAAGCAGCGGCAAAATAATTGATTCCATGTTTCGGTCTGCTGCAATGCTCTCTAGTCAAGTCCCACATTTGAATTAAATTTTCATCACAGAAAAGTTAAATTATGATTTAGAGCTCATTAAACATCCCCCATTAGGAGTGGGATAACACATGAGTTTATATGAGGGGAAAAAACCCATGAAGTCTTGTGAAAATGAGATTTTGCCCTCAGATTAACTGTAATCTCTGCTCTGCTCATGCAGGTTTTGGGATGACAACTCCAGTGACAGTCGCGGGGAAGGTGTTTCTTATCTTTTATGGGCTCCTGGGATGTGCTGCCACCATCCTGTTCTTTAACCTCTTCCTGGAGCGGATCATCACGCTGCTGGCGGTCGTCATGAAGGCTGTGAGAGAGCGGCGTATCAGGAACAGTGGCCTCCTGCCTCCAGGCATACGCCACGACTTCTCTTTTTACTCTCTCCCGGGCTGGAAGCCTTCTGTGTACCACGTGATGCTGATTCTGGGGATATCGGCCATCACCATCTCCTGCTGCGCCTCTGCCATGTACAGTCCCGTCGAGGGCTGGGCCTACCTGGACTCTCTCTACTTCTGCTTTGTCACTTTCAGCACCATCGGCTTTGGGGACTTTGTGAGCAGCCAGGGCGCGGCTTACGGATACCAAAGCATCTACAGGGTGGCCAACTTCTTCTTCATGCTGATGGGAGTCTGCTGCATCTACTCTCTGTTCAATGTAATCTCTATTGTCATCAAGCAGGTGCTCAACTGGATGCTGGAGAAAATGAGCTGCTTGTTCTGTCAGCGCTGCAATAAAGCCAATGCGTTTTTGGGACGACGTAATGCGATTCGCCCAGGCTCTAAGGGGCGCCAGGGCCAACTCGGGCAGGAACCAGATGGAGCCTGTGATAGCGACACTGAGGGGCGCAGGTTATCAGGAGAGATGATCTCGATGAAAGACCTGGCAGCATCCAACAAAGTGTCTTTGGCCTTAATGCAGAAGCAACTCTCTGAATCGGCCAATGGATATCCAAGGACAGTCTGCGGCAGCTCTCGACACAATGGTTTCTCTGGAGGGGTCGGTGCCCTGGGTATCATGAACAACAGACTGGCAGAGACTAGTAACTCCAGGTAGAAAGACTCTAATGAAATATACAGTAACAAGCGCCATAGAAAAAATGCTTTTGACACAGTGTTGTAACTTTATGCATGCCAATTTTGTAAGATGGAAATTACAAGCCTTTGGTGATGATACTGTTAACAATGAAAGAGATAGCAATGTATGACAATGATGGCATGAAGAGACATAAAACACAAAGCATCTCTCATTAACTTCATTAACCTCAAAGCTGACCCAGAACAAATACACAGCTCTCTGTATCAGTGTTAGTCCCCAGTCCGTAAACACCTTTTTACAATAGCACCGTGCTGCAGAAGCATGCAGCTTTTCCTTTATGCCCGAAGGTTTGCCACTTTATTTGAAAAGTGCATATTATTATTATTATTATTATGAACGGTTGCAGTGAATGATATAGCACATACTGATCTATGCATTAAACTTCTCATGCATTTTTGCACCATCTCTAGAGACCTTCCATTGATTGTGTAAAATCCATTGTTTTATTCTTGACATATCGGTCAAATCTTAACCCTCAGGTGATGGCAAGAATTTCAGTGCAGTTTATCAATATGGATGTGATGTAGCTGATTAAGACTAGAGCAGGCAGCGGGCACATACAGCTCACAACACATACTATGCTGCTATTGCTTTCGATTGAGAAAAGAGCAGAGTTTAAAAAATGAAAATCCATTTCTCGTGAGACAGGACCCGGTCTTCTTATCAGCTCCGAACATGCTTGTGCGGCCAAAGACTTTGACTTAAAGGGTAAAAGCAGGCACATCCCACGTCGTTGCTCCCTTTTATTTCAAGCTGCTGTGAAAACAAACGATAAAGGTTTGCAATGTGTTAATGACTCTTTTGAACACGGGCCTGTGTATAAAATAAAAATAAAATAAAGTTTATGTTTGCTTAGCTTTCAAAACAAGGCTTAAGCGTACAAACACACACTGTAGGCTGATGCAGTTTCGAAAAGCCGTGTAAAATTGCTGGACTGAAAGGCAACTCTAGACATCGTGCCACATGCATTGATTTATCCAAAGAAGATAGAATTTGTTTTTATTGAGAATGACCTTTTGGAGAAATGTCCCAGATAAATATGATTCAAAAGTGAGGTTAGATTTCCACTTGATTTTGGATGAGTGGCCTAATGGATGTTCACTGTAATTAAGCTGCCATGGTGTCAGGCTGGCAGCTATTTTATGTCAGGAGAGCCAAAATGGCTGCAGTCAAAAAAAAAAAACCACACACGATAACAAACTAGATGAAGATTCAAGTTAAAGGGATAGTGAGTGTACACAGCTAATTTAGAGAGTAGCTTGAACAAGTATTGTTTATTTACTGAAGCGTACTATGTTTGACACCAAACTTCATCTAAAGAGGTAGCAAGCATCCACACTGACACTGATTGGGTAAAAATGCATTTCTCGTTTCCTTGGTTGGTCCTGTCCTTTAAGTAGTAAACCTGTTCACAGATCCAGTTATTATTTACTAAAAATAAATCAATGAAACTAGACAATAAAATGTACAGTAATCAACAGCTTTTCAAATGTCACTGTAATGTAGACAGCAATTAATGGCAATCACGTTTTATAGAATCTAAAGGAAAATTAATACAACAATTGCTGCAATGCATTTGGTGCCAAGGCAAAAAGTTGGACATTATTTATTATCTAATGGACCCGCTTACAGTTGTGTAGAGAAGTGTTGAAAAAGGCACCAAAATGACTTATTCATATCCAGGTTCACACCCCGCTGCAAGTTAGCATCTCATCTCTGCGAAGGGCTGAACTTTTTCCTGGCGTCCATCTTGAATATCTCATTTCCTCCGAGGTCCTTTCTCTCTGTCATTTCTGTATTCCCTTCACACTCACTGCACCACTTTTTTTTTGCAGATCTCTCATCATCTCCAACACTGTGAACTCAAGACATAAATGTGTATATATAGCATCGGGAATGTCTTAAACAGCTGAGAATATAGTTTTGAGTGCTCAGTAATTCTCCCATATAACCCCCTGGTCTCACCAAGAGAATTAGAGCATTGGTTCTCAAACTGTGGTGTGGGGTGCCACTGGTGTTACGCAGGCTCTTTCTAGTTCTGTCTCTTTGTAGTTCAAGTCTCTCCTGATTTGGACCTAGTCTGAATGTTGTCCTTGTTCAGATCTTTGACCAACTTGCACCTGCACAGTTTAGATCTGGTTTGGTTTTGATTTAGTCCTGATAAAGACTCGGGTTAGACCTAGATAAATCCTGATGCATTCTCGGTTGGGTTCAGGTTCCCTGTGTCCTTATTTGCTCATGTTTTTTTCTACATTAATTAATCCGTATTTAGGCTAATTCTAGTCCAATAAAAGATTACTCGAAGAGAACTATTATCTGAGGTGGTACAATGAAAAGTTTGAGAACCACTGATATAGAGCATAAGACTCAGGTAGCTAACTCTTCAGGCTTGTCTTAGTTTTGTGCATGCCACTATGATGAAGCCATATATAAAGTAAATAGGATGTACATACTATATAAGCAGAGAACACTTTAAAGTCTATTTTTCTATGACTATAAAGAGCTTTCGATATCTATCTGAAAAGTCTTACTGTCAATGTTGTCTATTTTACAGTCTGCAGCATCCAGATTTGAAAAATGGTTACGAACTGAACACTATTTTTACCCCGATATTAGCATTTCAGTATAGGCTGAGGGACTATATACGCTGGAAAAAGTGCATGTCGGTGATGTGGGCTAGTCTGTATTGAAACACTGTTAATTACAGTGACAGTTTAACACATTGCAAAGTGCCAAAGCAAGGGACATGTGCAAAGGACTGTGGGCATGCTGTAGTAAATAATAAAGTTAGATTTGAATAGTACCCCTTGTGATCATATGTCACGAAATGGGGAGAGCTTTTTCTGGCACATGTTCAATAATGACAAATCCCATTAATGACTTTATAAGAACCATATATTCCCATGGCACAAAGCTGGATACATTTCTTCTCTGACAACAAGCATGCATGTTTGCATCTGTGCCCAAACTATCTCTGCTATTCCCGACTTCAGTCCTCCCTAAAACGTTACAATATACTATAGATACCCATTACAATGTATTTCCTTAATAAGCCTGAAAGACATTGAACTTTTAATAAATAATGAATATAATATTTAAGAAAATGTTTGCTCTCCTAAAATGCATGTGTGGCTTGAAATTCAATGCCTAACGTTCCCTATTTGAAGATGATACTAGTGTGTAGAGCTTGTATGTTGTTCTATTACAATCCTTTTTGCATTTTGCAAAATAGATCTCCATTGATTGCAATGGTTTAATGGCACCACTGTCCTCTGTATCTTGAGTCAGAGGAGTCCGGTGGTTTGTATTTGTTATTCGAGGAAACGCTTCTTAAATGTGATATCACACTTTTGTTTTCTGTGCAGATGTCCTGTTATCTTCAGAGTCATACTGACAGCCCACTCTGTTTGTACAAAACAAAGATGGACATAACTGAGTGGATCACAACACTGGCTTATTTCCACTAAACATTTTGTCATTTAAACCTTTTCTTTTGTCAACAACAGACAGCAGTGTCAAACAAAATCCCAATTTTTAGTTTTGTGTCATGTGGTCTGGTGCCGTCCAATTTGAGTTTTATATCGACATGTTTGCAAAAGGTCTGCTTTTTTGCTGTGGACTGACAAATCAAGAGAATTTTCAGGTAAGACTTAAAAAGTGATAAATACACAGAGCCTCCTGCCCATGTTCGCCTTGAGCCCCCAAACCACTAAATCAGCCACTGGACAGAACAATGATGCTTTAACTTTGTTGGATTAGATAGATACTTGATATTCAGGAATCAAATCTGTATGGAGAATATGGGGAAGAGCATTATGCATCAATCCTTACAGAAGTGATGAGACTGTGATGATTTTGAAATAACACATTGTACAGCCAGACATTTACATTATTTGCATATTTGACCATCCAAACGATAATATCACTGTTTTTTGGAGATGTACCATTCACTTAGCTTCTAACTTAGCTGCTAACTTCTGCATCGACTGGCATCCATAACACTTCCCCTATAAAATAACCTGCCATGCTCCGTAGCTTTAAGTCCTGTTGTACAAGAGCAAATCTGAAATGGCTTGAGATAATGCAGACAAAGGCGACGGCTCATTTATTCATGAAAGCTATTATTTCCTTGTAATCACAGTATGCTACATAAACTACACCGTCTACCCTACAAGAAATACTGTGTTGATGTTTGCAGACTATTAAAGCGTCCTGTGCAGCAGCATAATTTATGTGGTAGCATTAGTCTGCTGCAGATTTGAACGTGTTCGTCTCAGTGGGCTGTGAATACATCCATCAGCAGGTGACTGACGCGGTGCGGCTCTGATCTTTGTAAAGTCACAGGGTTGGCTCGCAGACTCGCGGGACATTATGTTTATTCAGTGTTACGACCCATGCACACTGGAACAATTATAAATGCAAAATTGAAACAAATTGTCTTGTGGACGTGTAATAACCTCAATCATGTTAATTTTACCAGTGGACAATCAAAGGTTTAGCAGTGAACACATCCAATGCTGAACAAATTGGATTCTGGATTGATTCTGGATTGAACAAATTGGATTGGATTCTGCATTGTGAAACAGACTACGTAAAACTTCTTAAATGAATGAATGAATTCATGTTGATTGTCTATTTCCATAAAATGTCTCTGTTCAAACTATACCACCTTTTTGCCAAATGGTCAAAAGTGATAAGGAGGTATGCAAACCACAAAAGCTCACCAGGAAGCCACAAACTATTCCCTCTACCTAGTCATTATCCAGTTCTTATTCTCAATTGAAGCATTGTCCTTTGGTGCTTGTGATCCACAGTTATGTTGACCTTTGATCTCCATATTGTCCCTTGACACCTTTGTGTGTGCCTCATGTTGCTTGCATCGTGGTGTATAACATTACATTATCTGTATGCAAAATACTTCTGTTTGCAAGTTGCACATTTATACCAATGATTGTACTTTTATATTTATGTACTAAAGGCAGAATCTATATCTAATAAAGGGATTCCATTAAAAACTGATATTTACTGAGAGGCTCTGGCTTGTTTTCTATAAGCGATGCACACCACATCCAGGCTATAGGAATGGGTACTCACATTTATACAAAAAGATTCTCATGAAGTTTCCTCTGGGTCTTCTGGTGTCTTGCAGAACTTAAACAGAGGTGGGTAGAGTAGCCAATAATTTTACTCAAGTAAGAGTACCGTTACTTCAAAATAATGTTGCTCAAGTAAAAGTAAAAAGTACTTCACATAATTACTCGAGTAACAGTAGAAAAGTACTGGTGAAAAAACTACTCAAGTCCTGAGTAATTGTTTGAGTGTAATGTCAGATTATTTATTTAATTTTGTGGTAATCTGGCAAAAAATGTAAAATATAATAAACAGATTTTTATATTTTCAAAAGATAAACTTTGAACGTAAATAATATTTTCAAAAATTAAGGCACAAGGAACAGAATTTCCACATCATCACATTTTTCACAGTACAGTTACTTCAAAATATTATTACTCAAAAGAATTGTGCAATAAAGCTACTCTATGGAGTACAATGTATTTAATAAGTTACTCAAGTAAATGTAACTGAGTAAATGTAACTACCCACCTCTGAAGTTGAAAGACATGAATTGGAGAATCTAAGGGGCCCTATAGTGATCTAATGTGAATGTGCATGGACAGTCAGCATGTTTGTGCAACTAACTGGCCATTGTAAGGTGTATCCTGCTTAAGGCCCATAGTTGCTGGGAAAGGCCTCAGTCACCTGCCACCTCTAACAGGACTAAGTGGAAGAAAACTTGGGTATAGCTTTTGAAGGCTCCACCGATCTCTGTATGTTAGATTCAAAACCTTGACAAACTGAATACTTGCCTCTGAGTCATCAATAGAGCCACTACCAAAGTAATTTAATGCTAACAAAACCTTTTTTCAGTGACCCAGTGGAACTGCTGCAGTCACAATCCATTATGCAGACACTTTTGTCCAAAGGTACACTGAAGGTCAAGACTGGATCTGCTCTCTCTAATGAACCCGAAGAGAGAGCTACATTTATCTTAAGTGGAGTAAATACATTCATTCATTTTCTTTTACTCATTGATTCACTCTGGACAATTTATAGTTACATGGACCCAGCTGAAAAGAGTTGCCCAAAACAGACTCCGTTGGAAGATTGTTGCAGAGGCCCTAAGTGAAATAAGTCAATTCCTCTAACTGTCTAACTATGTCCTTGGAAGATGGGAGAAGCCAGAGAGAACCAACAGTAACACGGGGAAGACATGCAGTAAAACATTCAACCAAAACTGTAAACTGACTGTCTTTATTGTGTCTCTAAACTCAGCACTGTGGCTCCTTCGTTATCTCAGCTGGAACTGCTGTCTAAAGAACGCTGCAGCTCCTAAACACAAAGTCATTAAAGGTGCCAAGTTGTGATAGTCTTCAGACAGTTACTGTGGCTCTCCGTATGTCATCCTGATGCAACGTCTCCACCAAACAGAACCATTCTCTTCTTTAGTAATGGCTTGATCAGGATGTTAGCCAGGACCTGTAATTGCATTCACTATTGAGATTATTTCGAAGCTGTAAACAACACAAAACACCTCTGCATCGGAGTTAAAGGGAGGACAGGAAGCACATCGGCCCAATGCTTCAAATGACATTAAAGACTAGTTGTTGTTAACACCCACATAAGTGCAATGTTTGTGCTTGGCTATATAGACCCTTTAAAATAATTGTCATATAGAATGTTCAAAATTCCAGAATGGAGGCGACTGGAGCAAAAGTGAGTTGACTTTACAAAAAGGTAGTGTTTGTGGTGACAGATAGAATAATTCTGAGCATATAATGAAAAAAGCTATTGTGGTCATCAATGTTTCTGTGAGGACCTGTCCAGTAAAACCAAAAAAACAAAAGTCTAACTGTTACTAATGTGTACATTAAACAAACATACAATGTGAGGTACATTCATTAATGTTTCCTAACCAGGCTCTGACATCACCTACATGTAGAGAGTGGTTGGTATTTGTCAGAACCATCTTCATTTGCAATATTTTGTGGCTAATGCTAATTTCTCCATTGAAAATGTATTACGGTCTTGCCTCCAGTTGCTTCCATTCTGGAATTTCGCACATTCTGTTTACAAACTTTTAAAGGGTCTATTAGAAAGCTCAGAACAGTATTGTGCAGTGAAGTAAGTGCAAGTTTGCAGTGTGAGCCCCCTAAAGCTAACCACAATCATACGGTTAACTTAACAGACATACGGACGCAAACTAAAACATTACCTCCTCATTGGGGGTAATTAATAAAATAGTTGGAAATTTTTCAGCAATTAAGTCGGCTGATGGTATGGCCAAAAAACAAACAAACGAACAAACCACTACATGTTAGAGAAGCGTTTCCTGGATTCAGTTTGTGTTCTCTTTGTGTTTGGGTGGGTTTTCTCCAAGTAGACTACACATGTTTACCCAGCCTACTTACAGACAATTGCCTAATCCCACAGCTAGTTCAGAACAAGATCCTGGCTCACATGGGTTCCTGCGGTCTTCCAGTTATTCCAGTGGCATTGTAGTATGGGTCAAATGCCGAGAACAAATTTCCCACAGGGATCAATAAAGTAAAAGTGATCACAATAGCCTTACTAAAATAAGATAAGATGAGCCTTTATTGTCTCACGGGTACCTCCTGGGTCCCAGCACATCTACACCGGCTCTACTGCCTGATGATGTGCCCCTGATATTGTGTCAAATATAAAAAATATGTGGTTGTCACAAAGGACACAATCTCCACTGCAGCAGCCGGTCCAATTCAGCTCTCAGTCTCACAATGCACACTCCGGTACAGTGTGAACAGCTCACATTATCCCAAAGGGGACACATACAGGCTGCAGTTAAACCTTCAACAGCCTCTGAATGTCTGCGGTGGCTCTCAGCTGGTGTCAATGCAATTCCTTCCCTGTGGCAGAAAACGCACATTCAACACAATTTGTCAGTTTTCACCATGTGCCGGCTGCTGTTAAGTCACTTGTCGCCAAACCTGAATACACAGGGGTCTAATGAGAAAACTGTCAAAATGTTTTGTACCTTTTCGGGCACATAGTAATTTATCTTGATTGTAGCAATGTCACAATTGATTTATTTTCACTAATGAAATCAAAGCTTGTCAAAATGATGTCAGAGTAAATAAGGTGGTCGTGATGATTAGCAGGGTCAGGTCAGACTTTCTAATGACAGCACTTAACACAAAAGGTGTTTAAAGATATGGTAATTCTAGAGCAGACAAGTGTTCTTACAACATTGTTCAGGAACGTGGACTACTCCATTCAAGGCTATGTACACACTACAAAAGCATTCTATGGATTCTCTATGAAATGATGAATTCTACTCTTTGTGCAAGTCCCAAGTCTGCTAAAATGGAAAGGTCAAGAAGGGCATCCAGCACAAAACATTTGCTAAATCAATATCGAAATCATCAGCATTCCATCAACTCTCCCGATTTTTCCCGATTTGGGACTGGCACAAAAAAAAAGAAAATACTTGATCCTTAATCCTGTGACACAGTTTATTTTTATCTTCAATTCCTTTCAGTCAATTTCATTTGGACAGAAGCAGATATGAATTGGGCCACTTATGTGATTGAAGCTGAATGGAATAAAAGCAATAGGCTACATACTAATACACACATGTTTCAGCATCACTTGTTGCAAATGGAGGGTAAATGAAGGGCTATGGGAACATCCATATGGACAGTGTGCCAATGTCAAACACTAACAGTCATAACAGTGTCCTCTTCTGATTCAAATGACGACTGTAAAACCAGGGTTAACTGGTGCAGCTGCTCCTCATTACGTCTGCAAACCTCGGGCACAGTTACATTTAGATACATTGAGACTGAGTCACGTTCAAGGGCTCTTCAATGCTTTCATGTGCTGAGAAAGTGACTCTTGTTTTATCTTTGCACGGAAGTCGAGCTCTGGATGTATAGGAAAACTTCAAGGCAGTGGGACACATAATTTTTTATAGATTTATTAAGATTAGGTTTGTTTGTACATCAATTAAATATGATAATCAAGTCGTTTTATCTTTTTGAACCAAGTACTATCTCAGAAATTTGCTGTTCCAGGTACCATTTTATTGAAGTAAAATATGTATAAAAAACAATAGGAGAGAAGTGCTGCACCGGATCAAAGGTAAGTGGAATAAAACTTACAAAAACAGGTGCTCCTCAGGCAGGCATAACATCTTCAAACATTAAAAGAGGAGCTGAAAATGTGTATAAATTAGGACTAACACAGGTCGGTGGTTCGAGTCCCCATCCGAGCGCACACTGTCGTTGTGTCCCTGGGCAAGACACTTAACCCACATTGCCTATGAATGAATGCGGTTGTGTGATTGGTGTTTGGTGGTGGTCAGAGGGGCCGTAGGTGCAAACTGGCAGCCACGCTTCTGTCAGTGTGCCCCAGGGCAGCTTTGGCTACACAAGTAGCTTACCACCACCGGGTGTGACTGTGGAGTGAATGAATAATGTAATGTAAAGCATCTTTGAGTGTTGAGAAAAGCACTA
>JAVQKC010116337.1:0-19404 GCA_036025475.1 Philypnodon macrostomus
ATATCTGTTTTATATATATATATATATATATATATATATATATATATATAACAAATATATATAACATATATATATAACATATATATATTACTTTGAATTAGGCTCCCATTTACCAATAAAATTGTAATTGTGGAAATTTCTGTGAGATGAAAGACCAATATTTTAATAACTTAGTGAGAATACATTCACAAAATTTTGTATAGCCCCAGTGTGTGATTATCATGTATAGATGGGAGTATATCTGCAGGTCCGGAAGAGCCTAGTATAATTGTGTGCCTGCCACCCCCTTAATTGGACTTCTTAACCACCTCTTGGCTAATGAAGTCTGATTTGCCTGCAGATTTCCAGCGTCTCTTATGTCTGCTCTCAAAACGGATGTGTCT
The DNA here is from genome assembly GCA_036025475.1 of Philypnodon macrostomus. Lineage (NCBI taxonomy): Eukaryota > Metazoa > Chordata > Actinopteri > Gobiiformes > Eleotridae > Philypnodon > Philypnodon macrostomus. The sequence goes on from JAVQKC010116337.1 coordinate 384, forward strand.
TTCCTCTATATTCCCCACAGAGTCAGCTCACATATCTTCTACTGCTTCATCACCTTGGCTTTCTCTTAAGGCTCCCTTCAGCGAGTCTACTCACAAGGTTTCTTTAAATCTCCTTTTTGTACTTTTTTCTATTATATTATATTAATATATCTAACATTCCTTTTGTGGAAGGACTGCTGCACAGAACCACAGTATAAACCACCTTTGCTTCTCACTCAAGATACGTTTTTAATATTCACTATTATGCCTCTTCAGATTTCCGAATCGGCAAAGTTATGTAATATAAAGTTAAAAAGCCTTAACCATAATTTTAGACCTTTATCCATTAGCTAATGTGAATGAGCCACAGAGAAGGTGTGCCATATCTCTGTACCTCAAAGGTTGAATTACATACGCTGAAACCAAATGCAGTTTAAAGGGGTATTATTATGAATTTTATTATATTGAATTGAATGAAAATATTTCTATCATTTTCAAATGTAATATTTACTAAAACATCTTTTGGGAGCTGAGTCTTTCTCCATGATGAAGTTCAGATTAGCTGCCCAGTTCTCCCCTTGTCTTTGTTTCTACTGGGTACTCTGGTTTCCCATAAGGCCCTCTTTCCCCCTGCTGGCCATGCCCACTTCACTAACAGCCAATTCAAACAATAGAATAAGAAAGGGCCCTTTAATCACTTCAAAAAAGCCCATGATCATACAATATGTTACCTTTTGAAGATTTGATGCTTCTTTGTTCAATAACCAAATAAACAAACATAAGTCCAGGTCAAGGTGAGTTATCAAAGCACTGGGAGGGCGGGCCAACATTCTGTTCCTATCAGAATCTTAATTGGTGTATAATTAGCTAACGGCGTGGATTATGATGCAGAGTGTGTCCACGGACAAAACTGGGATGGAGTTTACTCACTGGCTGCAGAAGGGAAGCAGCAGCCAATGGTGCTCCATAATCATGATTTATTAACACTTTCGAGTCTAACGAGTCGTGCCATTTCTATTTGCCGTGGCGATGCACAACAGATTGCAAATGTTATTTTTTGGTCAGACTAAATTGCAATTTCAGCAAACACTTTTAACATAAGTCCAATTTTCTTATATAAGCCACACTTTTATTTCCTCGTAACCTTCTCCCTATATATCCAGAACACGTGTGCTAATTGCAAGCATGCCATCCATTAAACTGGTCAAAGCCATAATTTATATTCTCCGGAGGGAATCGGGAGAGAAATGAGCGAGATGATTGTATTGTATGTTTAAAACTGCAACACTCCATTTTCTTTGCAGTCCGGCCCATAGGGGAAGAGTTATTAATCACCTATATAAATGAAACATAGTCTCGGCTGGATATTGAGCATTAGGCTGCTGTGTTCAAGCTCCTTAACGTATTGGCCCAGGATTTCACCCACATTGTTCCATCAAAGTCACCTAGAGTTTTTTTTTTATTCCAAACAGACATTAGCCCCGTTGATCTGAAGGCCATAGCAAATGGTGGCATTAGAAATACAACGTGAAAGGAAGTAACAATCATTTCTAAAACAGAGCTTTTGTGGCAAATTTAGGGAAAATGTCACACTGAGCAAGCATAAAAAGTGTAGATAACACTCACACTTCCAGTTACAGTAAGGCAGTAGAATATAATAATATGAGATAGAACAGCCTTTGTAAGCAATACTCATAAACACATTGCCGTTTTGCACTGACTAACTGGGGTAAGCATAAAGTGGAGGAACATGAAATGAGAAAGCCCGAAATAAGGTAGTTGTAGCAAAGAACTCACAAGGTAAATGCATGGTAAAAGATTAATGTCCAGAGTTCAGTGCGCACCCCAGAGAAATATGGCTGAAGCAGCAGAAATAAACTGTAAGAGGATATAGTCCTATGATAATGAACTACAGTTAAAAAAAAGAGGTGCCAGATTCAAGGAATGTATGATGGTAGAGTGGTCAGCGCTTCTGACTTTCAGCAAAGAGGTTGGGGAGAGCCTCTTTCTTAATGAAGTCTGCATGTACTCCTTGCGTTACTTGTGGCAACTGTCTATTAGGGCCCATAGTTGCCGGCATATGCACATGGCATCTGTGACCCCTAATGGAATTAAGCGTAATACATTTAATGGATGAGGTAAAGCATGTATTTGTGTTTTTTATTTACTCAGTATTGCATCAGGTTAGCGAAGAACGGCGTAGCTACATTCTCTCACTTCTTCAAGGCAAATGCTAAAAACACACTTTTTCACTTTCCACTTTTTGTCGTGTGCGAAGTGTGTGCATTGTTCATCTTTCTGTTGTTTCTGTGTCTGTGCTGATCTGTGCTGATCAAGTGAAAGTGTGCTGAATTGCATAAACTCAAAGACTCATTGGAACTGACTACATCTGTCCTTTCTCTCACTCCACTTCCCTCACTGTCTCCCCTCATATCTTGCCATGCCAATCCGAGCCGGGCATCTGGGGGCTTAGCCTGCAACAAATACAGCTCACCAAGGGGGATTATGGAGGTTGAAGAAGCTCGAGCCAGCTCCACTCCTCCATCGCTTTGTCTGCTCCAACTTTCTTCCCAGATTTTTAAACTAATGACCTTTGAGAGATGAAAATGACATTTAGACAGGCTTTTGGGGAACACATGCTCGGGCTAAATCGGTTTCATTTTTAGATCCGTACTTGGTAAACAGTGACTCATAATACGCTCCATGTTGAGGTGGTATTTTTTTGTACAGAGTCTGGTCATTTTTTTTATCTATAATGCAAAACATCAAAGCCTGAACCCAAATATATTTGGTTTATTTTCATTTACTTGCTAAAATGACCAGCTGAAAAAGCAAGCCACATCTTTCTATGTTTTAAAGGTGAAAGCAAAATCAAGTTAAAGCCTGTTGGACCCTGGTATGCTAACTCGACCACATAGTAATGTTATTTCTCAGTCAAAACAATGCCCAAAGTTGAATTTAATTAATCAAACCACCTTGCTACTAACCTTCACCGTTTTAACTGGCAGAAATTGTGAAGTGGTCCAACAGGGGGAAATGTAGATTTTTAGGTTTTCAATAAATATTGCATTTCTAAGTTATATAATTTGAAATCCTACTCAAAATTGGATGAAGATATACGTTTTACTACCACATATTTTCAGATAGTTGGAACACTGACGCATGCTTAGAAGTGGAATTGTAAAGACTATTATTGTGCATTTGGTCATTTTTTGAGCTGCGTCCTAGTTGATGTAGTGAGACAGGTACTATGCCCACTGGCCTTTATTAGACCCACTTAAGTGTGTCTCGCTGCAGGAACCCCCTGTGGTCCATGCACGTCAGCAGTCAAACACAAAAAGTGCCTCTGTTTTTTTCCGTCCTCCGCCAGACTGCAGTGGGCGTGACATTTAGCTATGCAAAACAACTGTGCATTATTCCAAAAAATCTGGCCTTGCACAAATGTCAAAGGGACAAACAAGCATATGCTGTTACGAAACAAAAACAAGCCACACAAAGACCTTCTGTTGTTGGTGGAGCTGAGGCACTACATATTGGTCTCACAGTTAAACTCAATCTAGCTGTATTCTCCTTCTTACCTAATAGTTATTCAACAGGTCCAGTCCACACAGGTCAGGAGGATTTTTGTTGTCTGTATGAGCTCACAAGATTTTATTTTTTTTTTTCAATTAAGGGCAGATTATGTTATTCCTTTTATACTTCGCATGGTCTCATAATTTTTTTAATAAGACAAACGATTGTCATAATTACTACATCTCAGTCTTCAAAAAATACTTTTATGGAGAAGAGGTTATGGACAACATGCAGAAAGATTTATAATATAATACAATTTGACAATTATCTGATGTCGGTCGGGTGGCATCATTTTTGGAGTGCAGGGGGTCATGTCTTTCCTGCCCCCCTGGAGATTACACCAATGCCTATAACTGCAACATGCTTCACGTGGATGATGGTATGCATTTGGCCATTCTGTTTCTCACTGTAGGAAGAGTACACAGTGTAAGAGCGGACACCAAAGACAGCGACTTAAAAACGTATGTGCATTATAAAAACAACAGCTGTGTGTGCTTCACATTTCCCCAGTCATCTGTATAGCTGTATGTGGACATAAAAACACAGTACACCTCCTCTTCTGATAGTCTCTTTAGTCTTTAGACAGTCTAAGATAGCTTTTGTTTTTAAAGTGCTCCCAGCATTAGTTGCAATTGCAATGTGCAATGGACAATGTACACAAAAATTCACACACTTGATTCACACAATTATTTTTTTCCTGATATGGGCCACGGTTGTCTGGAGCCTATCCCAGCCACTATGGGCTTTATGCGGGGTACACCCTGCTTAATGGCCACTTAAGGCTAACGCAGAGACAAACACAGATTGGGGCAACTTGGAGTAAACCATTCACACAACACATACATGTCTATGGTTGGTGGGGGTAAGCTAGAGTATGCAGAGAGAACACACGGTTACATGGGGAGGACATGCGGACTCACCCAGATGTATCACGATTCAAAGATCTTCTCAGAATAGGAGATTGCCATAACTTCACGATGCAATCTTTGATTTTTTTCATTTTATTTTATCGCCATATTGCACACCTTTATGTCAGCTGGTCTGTAGATCAAACCAACAACCTTCTTGCTGTGAGATAAAAGCACTAACACCATGCCACACAACACACAACACATAAAACATGAAAACTATGAAACATAAGTGCCTTCTAGAAAAGAAAGCTCATATATTTGTTGTGTATACTTCACATTTCCACAGTCATCCGTATAGTTTATTTTTATAGGTGGACATAAAAACACAGCACCTCCTCCTCTGATGGTCTCCTTATGCAGGACCCGCTCTGGACCCACATCTGCGGTGGACGCTGCCAGCATATCTGTGTTAAATTAGAGAGCATCAAACAGTCCCGCCAGCAGATTTAGCCCTGCTGCTGCCCCCGAGGCCTTTCGAGCTGGACTCCAAATTTTTCTCTGTCTGGCTTGCTCCATTTTGGTTTTGTTTTCATTCGCTCCTTCATTAGGACTGGGTGTTCACATGCATTAGTAAATAGGTTTCTTTGGCCCAGAGCTTTTTAATGTTCCACTGGGTTAGGGTGGAAAACCAAAGCTTCTGGAAAAACACAGACAAGCTGAAAAACGTTGTATGACACCGCATTCATTGTTAGTGTTTGTTTCTGTTTGTTGTGGTTACTCTTGATAAATAAGTGAATCTTGTGCAGCAATTGTTTGCCTTGAACCTACTTGATTTGTTTGCTTTGTGAACTAAATTCAATGTATTCTTGTTTCTCTGCCAGACCTCCCAAGATGCCAGTGAATGATCTGTAGAAATGCTGGGCAGCAAATAAATCACACAATATTCAATAGAAAAGAACACAATAATATTAGACTTTGATCATTTTCTGAAGGACACTTTTTCTTAACCACTTTTGAGTTTGTCTCAAGTGTTGACGCTACAAACACAGCAAATAATAAAAACCTGGTATCTTTGAAGAACATTGTGGATACAAGGAAACAGATTGGCCTCAAACAATTGAGAATAAAAAGCTGTATTGTCATTGAACAAATGCAGATAAGTTTAAAAACAGTAAAGGTCGTTTTTATATATTAATTACTCAAACAACTGTATTTATTATAAACAATAATGGTCATGACTAGACTAGTGAGTAAGCTTAAAACTGTTGAAATATTTGGGGCATTTAAATTGTTTTAGTGAGAAACACTATTGGGTTTTATGTAAATACAATGCACAATAGTGCACTGGAGCACAAATATAATCAAATAATATAAGGGCTGTCTCTCATGTGTATCAGGTCGTGTCCCTGCTCCTGTGGCTATCACTTATTGATGTATTCCAGCACGCCACAAGAGACAAATAATGAAGTGCATTTGATACAGAGCTGTATATTACCGAGACACTCTACTCTATATATACAGTAAAAGATGTGCAGGTAGAATCAATCAATCAATGGTGTTATAATAGAAGCCTTTCATGTTGCTTTTTAGAGAACGCTCTTGCACGTGTACAGAATTATTACTTTGCCATCTCAAAAGATACCAGCAGTCTTCAGCAGATGAGCGCAATGGGTAGTGCTCTATAACTGAAAAGATAGAGCGTGTTCACATACAAACTAATTCCACTGAATTTGCACCTTATTATTTTCTATATTTTCTCGATATAGTTACTGTAAACAGCATGTATTTTACTCTTAAAGCTGTAATTCAGAGTTTGTGTCCAAACTGCCCTATAGGTAAGGTAAGGAAAGGTATTTTACGTTTCTAGCTCCTCCCCCTTGCATCTGCGACGTACCCCTGAAGTCACGCCTCTTTATTTACTTTTTATAGGAGTCAAAGTTGTGAGAAGGATGTAATAGTAACTAAAATGATCATGTCAAATCGTCGTGCTGACGCTAGACGGGATGTTACATTGATAAGGTTATATTTTCTGTATATATTCTATATTACTGTCTCACCTCTCTATGCTTTGACTTTAAATCCCTTTAGAACAGAAAGATCCCTCCATCTTTGAAAAGCATGTCCTAGATAAACTCCATGTCTCTAGAGCTTTAACAGCGTAGTTGCATTGAAGCAGCCGGTCCCGGCCTGGTCCCGGCAGGCATGTTTGATTGACATATAGGACGGGGATGGGACTTATAATAAAAATGACAGAGAACTGACTTTATATCATAGAACATGACCAGACTATAATTTGTATTCATTAAGAAAAAAGTATACATCATAGAAATTCTCTGAATTTCTGCTTTAAGTTATTATTTGGATGAATACACTGGGGTGTAGTCCCCTAACTGAAAAGAGATGACGGCTGCATTGAATTAAAGCACAGATTTGTCCGCACCGCACGGAGAGGCTTCACACAGATCCCACTTCATTAGAGGCAAATGAATGGCCATTGATTCATTGATAAAATGATCCTGCTGGGGTGTTACAGTACATGTGCTAATATAATAACTCTCATTAGCACAGCGATGGAGGACGTCCATGTGAATGCTGCAGCGCCCCAGAACATCCATTCATTGAGCTACAGTTTGTGATGCATGCCGTTAGCTTTTCCGCTGTATAGCCGATGGAATGATAATAGTGTCGGGGTGGTCCTCTGTGGCTCTGCTGCCTCATATCACACTCAGTCATCTTCACACCCGGTAAAGTCAGCACATTTCCGCTGCCATTAAATTTAGCATGGCTCATTGGGGATTGACACAGTGCGCCATCAGTGTCATTGTAATGTTTCGTGAAATCCGGAAAAGATTCACTTCTTTGTGCTTAGGAACAATCATTATTACTAAATATGGATCTAAATGACGTATGTTATGAGCCAGTATTTTTCACCTTCATTCATTCTGTCTTGCGTTTATTTTCCTTCGCTTATTTCCAATGACTTGAGTTATGGGTGACTAGAGTTTTTCCCAGCAAATGTGGGTCCTTCATGGACAATCCAGTCAGGGCTGACACAGAGACACACATCATTTCAGACCATTCATTCACATTCATTACTAGATGCAATTTAAAGTCCCCAACTCCTAACGAAACCCTCCTTACTGAAGTCAAAGTACCCAGGAGAGAACCCAGGGAGGTCATGCAAACTCCACTAAGACAGATCAGCCAGGATTGAACCTACAACCTCCTTGCTGAGATTCAGAAGTGCACAGAGAGGCAAACCATTCTACCACCTTGCACCCCCATAATATCCACCCCACCTCTCCAAGTTATTTTTACCCAAAGTTCTACAGCAGACATGATGCTAGTTGTTAACCCCAATGACTGTGATCAGTTAAGCTTTATTATTCTATCCCATACCTTCAAGTTAAAACCCTATTTAGAGCTGTGGGACCTTGGTCGCAATGACCCCATGACTAAAGGCAGAATTTTCTTTACTCCTATATTCACTAGTGTGAGCTGACTTCCTAATGCACAGTAAAGAGCTTCTTGCTGAATCACACTGTAGGCTACAAGGGAGTAATTGAGAATTATAATGAGAATTCTGTAAAATTGTACGCCCTAGGATTCTTTGCTTCCCATCGGGATCCTGATGGTGCTGTCTTGGAAGTATGTGCCATTATTGATTTTGACCTGTGCTGCTATTATTTGAGAATCTTTCAAATAATAGCAAAAAATCTTTCCATTCATTGTAAAGTGGAAATGCATTGTGAAGGGATAAGATCATGCAGTGTTAAACACACGTTTTCTGAACAAAAAGCCCCACAAAAGCACTTATTATTGTGCAACAGTTTAAAATGCATAAATGTTGATTAAAATTTAATGAATGTCTCCTCTTTGTGACTCAGTCTAAGCTTCTCAGTCATACATTAGCTCACACAATTATTTTTTTTCTTTGGGATTTTGTGGTAATGTTCCCAGTTATTGCTTTGTGGATGTAGTTTAAGCTTTAGTCAGTCAGTTATTAAATTAAATGCCTCCATATTTGATGTCAATTTTTTTTTAGTTTTTGAAGCTGTGCAGTACATTTGAGAGTGTGTGTGTGTGCGTGGGACTGTAGCTAATGCTTTCTCTATGGAGCAAACTCCTTCTGTGCAGTCATACATTTCTTTTTTGTTTACTTGCCTGGATATTCCTGCCATTATTATGTTATCCTACACTGGCTGAAGCGAATTTAAATGACTTCTGTCGGGAAGTAAAGAAAGCGAGTTGGGATTTGGTCGATATAAAATGCCAAAATCTACCATGATTTCACATAAAACCAATCCTTTAAAGAGATTAAAGCACTGAAAACTTGGTTGGGAAAATAACATTTTGTTTTTGAGGACTTCATAGAAATGATAATCTCCGCCACATGGGAAGGGAATTGCTTTACTTCTTGAAGGTCTTTGGACCACATTTCTTGCTCCCGTATTTCCCAGAGCAATTATGCCCAGGGTGAATTTAGTTGTCTTGTGCTCTCTGTGGTGGGCTCTGTGGAATGTTTGCTTCTAGCCGTTTGGGCTGTTTGTGTGAATGCACCGCCTCTATGGACACAGAGGCACAGCGCACTCTGGTGGAGATGAGGGGAATATCTGCTAAGGCATGTTATGGACTGAATAGGCTAAATCAGGGGCCAACAAACATTTATGAGATTTTGGAGGGTAAAATGTCCACTGTGTTGATGACCACCATTAATTAATATTAATATTTTTACAATGGAAATGTGAGTCCTTCTACACCTCTCTATGGCTGTATTATTTTTATTTTTTTCTTGACCATCTTGTCTGATTGTTGATTCCTAATCAGTTTGTACTGGCCCACGTTTGAAAGCACCACCCTTTATATCAAAAGCAATATAGTGGACTTTAAATCGACCAGTCACAATTTGGGAACCACTAGTCTAATATCATCTCTGACATACAGTAAAGTTAGACTTGAATCTTTTTTCTACAAACACCATATTAGTAGATACACATGTACATTCAACTGTTGTAATACAGCCTGACTTGTCCTTGACTTGACCTCACATTTTAACATACTAGTTTGCTTATGGGTTTAATTTCACTGTAATGTCATTTCAATTTTAAAAAAGACCCTCCAGGATATGGACTCACTTATGAACATGAACTTCAAGTGCATTTTGTCTCAGTATTTTGTGTCTGTGCATATATTTCAAGTGCTTCACTAAAGTGCTTCTCTAGACTGTTCCCTAAAGTCAATTGAGCACTGTATAATATATAGTTTATTTTTCTCTCAAGTTACATTTCTTTTATAGTTTTGGTTAGTTTGAAATGTTGTTACCCCAGACATTGATGCAAGGTTTAGGGTCCAATATGTGTCTTGATGTCTTGATAACCCATGATTACATTGCACTTTGCTTTCGACATTTTGGATCTAATAGTTACATTTATTTTCAGGTGTGTGCGACTGCTCACATTTCACCACCGGAATGACTTGCGAGCAATGCCTGGATGGTTACTACGGCAACGCTCTGATTGGCAGTCCTAGCGACTGTCATCCTTGCCCTTGCCCAGACCACACCAGCTGTGCTCAAATGGCAGAGACGGGGCAGGTGGTCTGCACCAACTGCCCCCCAGGACAGACAGGTGAGCCCCTACCAACTATGTCAAATTATTAAGACAGACCTCCACTGTGATATTACATATAGAAGAAAACCATATTTGACTAGAAGCTTTGGCCAGCAGTTTACACACCCACCTGACACAATGACAACTGTTCACCTTTGCCATCCACGTAGGTATCCGCTGCCAGATGTGTGAAGATGGTTACTATGGTGACCCCCTTGGACAATCTGGACCCGTGCGACCGTGCGTGAGATGCGAGTGCAATGGCAACGCAGACTTCAATGCCTTAGGAGTATGTGACCACATGACTGGAAGGTGTATGAAATGCCTTGGACACACAGAGGGCGACCACTGCGAACGATGTCAGCACGGTTTCTATGGCGACGCACTAAACCATACTGCCGTGGAAAAGTGCAAACGTGAGTAAACAGGCCTGACCGAGATTTAGGATCATAGTACTTTAGCTAATGGCTGTTAAAATGATATTTCTTATAAACTGGTGAGAATAACTCACTCAAGAGCCACTAAAAGAAACCAAATTGAAATATAACATAAAAATGTATTCTGGATACACTACTTTTCAGACTACTAATGTAAATTCAGGACTTTCACAGTTCTCTTATCCGGGTGGTTTCCTCAATAGCTAATTTGCCATCAGATGCATGGACTCAAATGACAGTGTTCCAAATGTGGCATGCCAGATTATGTGACTACACTATTAAAGGTCTTCAGCAGCACAGTTGACAGCTTCCATAAAAATATCATAATAGGCTTGGCTAATGCATTCACCAGTTTAAATATAACAGCATGCGTGAGTCATCAAAACTAAAAGCTGAACATGTCCATAACACAGTCATTAGGATATAGAAATTGTGTGAAAGTGTGTGTTTGTGACAGCTTCATAAGTCCTGAGGTCCAGAAAGACTTTCATAGCAAATGTGAATGTGACAAAATCATTCTACCTCAACTCTGACCATTACAACCAGCTAAGGTGAAATTGTATCATGTTAGTCCTGATTTAAGTTTATTCTTGATTTAGCCTTAGTCCTGATTTAGAGTTGCTTTGGATCTCGGTTAAACTAGGTTTAGTCCTGGCTTAGTCTTGTTTTATGGCTGGTTTTTATACCTGGTTTATAGATATTGGTCCTAATTTGGTCCTGGTTTGGATTTGTGTTTTTTAGTTTCTATCTCAATACATCGATTTTGTATCTTGTCTTATCTGTCTGTGTTGTCTTATTACAGATTTTTTACCAACCTCTTAACAATTAGGCACCATTATTTTTTTTAGCATGCAGGTGCAACCCTGATGGTACATTTGGACTTGTGAATGAATGCCACCCACAGACAGGAGACTGTCTCTGCCTCAGTCATGTGACCGGACGAGACTGCCGCTTCTGTGAAGTGGGCTTCTTCAACCTGCAGCCAGGCTTAGGATGTGAAAGGTAAATGTAAACATCAGGAACTGGACCTTTTAAGCAGATACACCATTTGTAAACTGTGATTTTTTTTGATTAGGTGCAAGTGCAATCCGATTGGCTCATCCTCGTCTGCATGTCATCCAATCACGGGCCAGTGTGTGTGTACAACAGGAGTGGAGGGGTTGCTGTGCGAGTCTTGCCGCCCAGGCTTTTTTGGTTTCTCGTCACGCGGCTGCAGAGGTACAGGACTTTGCTCAAAGAATAACAACTGCATCATGTTCTATCAAATAATATCCACTTCAACACATCATCTCATACATGACAAGCAACTTCTGATGCTGTCCTTCAGTATCTCCCTGTTACTCCTATTTGTCCTTCTGTCCCATTATCTCCGCAGCCTGTAACTGTGACCCCATGGGTTCCATATCCATGCAGTGTCACGCTAACGGAACCTGCCACTGCCGCCAAGGCTTTGTGGGCTACAAGTGTGACAAATGTGAAATGAACTACTTCCACAACAGGGTGACCCACCAATGTGAAGAGTGCCCTGTTTGCTATGGTCTGGTCAAAAAACAGGTAAGACAAATGGGAAGGCTTTTAGTATATCAGAAAAACATACAGCAAATCATCTGCCTTCAGTAAACGCTACAGCGTACTTCATTTTATCTCATGCTGACTTAATATCCTTGTTTTACTCCCTCCATGAATATCCTCTTTGGTCTTCTGGACCTCCTGCCTGATTGTTCATACCTCAATATTCTTCTACCAATATATTATTCATTATTTCTCCTCTGTACAGTACAAGCTCAAACCATCTCATAGTGGTCATCTCCAAAACATTTAGCATTCACTGTCTATCTGAAATACTCATTCCTGATTTTACCATCACATCACTTCCAAAGAGAACCTAAGCATATTATGCTCTGCCTCCTGCCTTTTCACTGTCTCTGTCCATGATGCTCAACTGTCTGGCACATCTTTTGTTTCAGTAAATGTATTGAATATAAATGTGATTTAGGCAAGAAGGGTTTTTCTTCTATAGTCACCTTTATATATGTAATACCTGCAGTATATAAGGTACATTGTCTTCTCTCAAAAGCACAGACCGTATGGCTCTTTTATGTAGATTGCTCGGAAACAATGGATGTGCACTGGAACAAAAAGCATTTGGCCTAATGATGGCTTCTCTGTCGCTTCAGATTTGGAGCAGACTGTGTGAGCTTGTTTATCGTCCTCTATCTGTGCATTGGCCTTTGAGACCAATATAATAACAGTCATATACTACACTTGGCCTGTTAAGGTGTTTTCTGTATAGTATCCTTGGTTATACATGGCTGAATGCATGTACTGATTTCCACAGTGTTATCAATAGGGATGTACAATGTATAGCAGATGTATTGCCAATGCAGTATCTGTATGTCCTCTATCTGACAGGTTTAAAAAAGATGTTCTTTATTATCCACATGGTCCTCATCCTGGAACTGTTCTCCAGGTCAGAAGCCAGAAGTCAGGAGAACAGATTAGCCTATTGTGTATGTTTAGGTTTAGCCAGCCTATACGTTTTGATTTACAACTAATTCTAACTAGTAAGGAACTCTAATCCAGAGTTATATTCTGCCCGTTTAAGTTAAAGTTACTATGTCAAAGGCCATACCTAAATATGGTCATATTGTTAACCTCAAATGCTCAACATACAAGTTTTTGTAATGCTGCCCTAGTTACCAATTCAGCCGACATCCAAGTGGTGTCTGCTCTGAGCACCTGCTATTACGCTCGCTGTCCTTAGCCTCCCCCAGCTCTCCTCTTATGCCACTCACATCTCTGCTCAGCCTCGCACACAGAAGGAGAAAGAACTAACAAGCATAGCAGCAAAAAGGTGAAAATAGTAAGAGATGTGATCGATGATAAAAGGAGATATTCTATAGAAATGTGAAAATGGAGAAAGACAGAGCAAAATCATGAAAAATATAGTTCTTTTCTAAGGTGATAGTTATAAGGAATGGCTTAGACAGTAAATCGCTGCAGTTGAAATATTATTTTATATCTTATGTTATCTTAGATTATTTTAGAGGGTGTATGTCCCGATAAGGCCCTCTTTCCTCCTGATAACCACACCCGCTTCACTACTACCGCCAACGCACACACAAGGAAAGTAGTAGCAAGGTGGGGTTTCTTTACATGTCCATGCATATAGGTGAACCCAAGCTCCTCCGCAAACAGGATTACTAAAATATACTTGAAATAAAATGCAACTGAGAGTTTGATTTTAAAATACTACTCGTGTATGACATGGTAGAAGGTTCAAGAAAAGTGAAGTTAGCAGAATATGTCCTCTTTAAATTTATAATGCATAGAGCTACAAAATTGGACTCGTAAACCGTGTTCGGATGGGACATGAATTCCCATTTGAAAGCAATTACATGATTTTTTTTCATAGGTCTGTGGTTGAGGTCAACAAATTGTCAGTTAAGGACACAAGCTTCTTTGCATGTTCAGACAAGCATTTTCATTCTGTATAAGTCTAATCTGGTTATCTCCCGCCTGCTTCGCACAGACGAGCATGAGTAAACGTGCTTATAAAAAAGCCCATTCTTCTCTTATCCTTGTTGTTGATATTCATGTATTCATTGCTTTTTACTGGAATACTACATTTTGATGTTATGGTGTACCAAGAATCAGAGTCTTATCTCAATTCTCCTGTCTGAATGAGTACACACACATTTTGATAGATTTGTTGTGGTTGCACACTTTTTCATTTTTTTATTTTTTGATCGTCCAGCATTCTCGTTGAGGTTGTGAGTGATAAATGTGGTTGCTTTTACAGGCAGAAAAGCTCCGAGCTCAACTGCAGGATTTGGAGAAGCTGCTGGCTCAGTTTGATTGCAGGGGTAGATCTGGGAGACATCCTCACCAGCTCAAGTATCACATGGACAGGCTGTATGGACATGAGCACCAAGGGGAGGATACTCTTCCCAATGCTCTGGAGGATTTCCTGGCACTTCAAGGTACGTGTGTGCACTCTAATGAGATGAGATGAAAAGTTGGATTTAAATAAAAATATTGTGTCAACTGTGTTTGTTCAAATTTGACACAATATAGAACTTTCAATTTTTCTGAGGTTCTGAATAAATCTTTATGCATGTTATTTAGCACATCACAGTGTTTTATTAGTAAAATAAACAATATGACTTTACAAGCAGCAAAAGGATTGGCTGCCAGTCTGCCCCTCCACATTCATTCATAGGCAATGTGGGGCAAAGTGTCTTGCCCAGGGACACAACGAGCTCAGGCGGCAGGGCAAACTCATACCCACTGTGACTCTTCCACAGTTCACAATTCACAGTGGTTTATTTACCCCTACATTACATACAAATTTGCTGTGACAGACATTAGAACAACTTATGTAATTCTGTACATTAATATCAAGAAATACATTATGCCCCATTAGCCTTTACTTGACAAGTGCAAGTACAGCTTACAGCACATGTGAATAAAAATTTAAAAGCAAAACACACGCTACATACGTGTCTTTGGCATTATGGCTGAACTTAATCAATCACAGTGGTCCCTGCAGTAGAGGAGGCTGTTAGGCACCTCTGAAATACAATGACTACGTGTCAGTGGCACGTGTTGACTGTGAAGTGATAAAACATGGTATTATGACTGAGAAATGTGGCACCTCTGGCGTTTTCCTCCCCATAACAAAGCCATTACATCACAGCAGAGGCGACAACACAAAAAAAACATATCCCAATTACTTTAACACAATGCTAATATTTCCTCATTATCTTTGGGACCAAAAGGGCTTACAGGCTCAGCTGCACCGACCAAATGGAGACAAATCATAACAATATAAGGCGCCATGTGACCAAATACATCCCATTTAAAGAACAACAGGCATCTCTAATCCATGCTTTATTATGATCAGGGTTGTATTCATGCTACCACTCATAATCAGGGACGTCATGATTCTTTTCAGACCAAAGGGTATTTGTATTCAGGATATGTTATTTTTAGTTTAGACCCAGATTTAATATAGATCTTGTTTAGTACTGCTTTAGTCTTGGTTTTGACCTGGTTTAGCCCTGGTTTAGTCCAGTTATTGTTCTGCTGCATTAGTCCTGGTTTAGACCTAGTTGACCTAGCTTAGGCCTGGTTTAATCCTGATTTAAACATATCTCTGGTTTACTCTTGGTTTAGCCCTGTTCATACTTTGCTTTGGTCTTCCTACTGGGATGCTTGGGGACATATTTAGTGGCCTGGAGCGCCCCTAAAGCAGGTCTATCAATATCCCTGTAGATCATTAACTATAAAAGAGCATATACCACATGCCTGCTATTATTTCTCTTATGTGGCCCAATAATGATATAATATGTCAGTGGGAGTGCTTCTGTGTAGGCGGCACTTTTGTTATCGTTTATTCACTAACGCACAAAGACTGTGACAAGCGTTTCGACACATTGTTCTAATTGCTTTATATTAGCCACGCTGCCAGTTTGTCTTCACACATTACCAAATAACAGGAAACCAACTTGGCATAAACATCTGGACATATGCTTTCAGTTTGTCAGACGAAAAACAAAAACAGATAGACTTCTTGTTGGGATTCTTTCAGTAAATTACAGAGACGCTTTAACAATGCAACCAGAAAGAGAAAGATGAAGAATGTTCCTCTGGGTGAAATAATCCATGAAAGATTTAGTGTGAATTTAGTTGCCATATGTCTCATTGTTCTCTGCAGAAGCACAGGAGGACCTTCATAAAACATTTCTCTCCAGTGAAAGAGTCAACAGGCTTAATGTATACTCTCAGCCAAGCAAATTTAGTCCTGGTTTAAATCTACTTTAGTACTGTGGCTTTAGTGCCAAGTTTAGTCCTGGTTTATATTATAGATGCAAGCCAGTCTCCCAAATTACCTGCTTTAGTTTTGGTCTAGTTTAGCCTTGGTTTAACCCTGTTTTAGTCCCATATTAGTCTTGCTTAGTCACCTATCTCTGATTTAGTTCTGGTTGCAACCCAGTGTTAATTCAGACCTGCTCTATCCCAGAGTTAGTCCTGATCTAGACCTGGTTTAGCCTTAGTTCAACAGTTGGCTTATAGTGTTGTTTTTTTACTGGTCTGGTTCTGGCTTATACCTCATTTAGCTTCAGTTCAGACCTCGTTTAGCCCTGGTTTAGTTCTGCTTTAAACCTATTATAGACCTGATTGTTTTTGTTCTCTTGCAGAAGCGCGGGAGGCATTCATAAAACAGTTTTCCTCACTGGAAGCATCCGCGGGCATGCTCTCGGCCCAGTTGTATGGCATTATGGCTGCTTTGAACTGCACAGAGAAGGGAACCGAACAGATGAAGAGGAGGAAGGATGAAGAGGGGATGAAAGCCATGTGTCAAACGTTCACGAGCACCGCCGTCATGATCACCGCGTCACAGCAGCAGCTAAAGCAGGCCACACTGGACCTGGACGACATGGTGGGCAAATCAAACACTCATTTAATAGAATTTTAATAATACTGAGATCCAAAAAGAGCTGTTCGTGGGATTGTGACAAAATCATTTTACCTTTTATGCTGAGGGAAACTTGACTTTGACTTGAATTAATCATTGTTTAGTCATTGTTTATTTGTTTAAATGTTTGTTTGTTGCCACTTGGTTACAATTAAGTCCATGTTTAAGACTGGTTTGGACTCGTTCAATGTTTTAATACCCAGTTTAATCCGGGTTTATCTCTGGTTTTGACTTGGTTTAGACGTATTAGCTGTGGTGTAGGCCGGGGACTGCTTTAATCATTGATAAGACCTGGTTTAGACATTAGTCCTGGTTTAGACATTAGGCTAAGATTACATCAAATAAATTGCTTTAGAAAACCCTCTGTGACTTAATGTTGTGCACGGCCACACAGGTGCTTGGTTCCATGTGATGGAACCAAGCAGAGGAGTCTACCTCAGTCTTCATCGTGTACTCCGGCGATGTTTGTACCTCCATTGATTTCTTGTCCTCATTAGGGATGCTGCACTTTAATACTCTTTGAGGAGCTCCTCACTATAGATCCACATTACCCCTCAAGCAAAACAAAACAATATGTCTCCCACTCTCCTCCTTCTGAGAAACTCTCTTCACAGAAAAACATTTGATGGACGTTAAAATTAACAGCTTGTTCTTTCCCTCCTGTAAGGCCTGTCTCATCTCAATAGGGGTTATCGTAATGGATTTTCTTGGCCTAGATAGATTAGATGAGGGTTTTGCAAATATATATCTGCATTCTCATTCGCACACCTCCCTGGCCTTTATCACTTGGTTAAGCCTGGAGCAGCAGCAATTTAATTCTATATTAATAAACACAGCCACACACCCAAATGCTATGCAGTGCTGTTGTTTATCCCATTTTTTTATTCTTTATTTGCATATTTTTCTATTAAATGTCACCCAAGGGTACGTTCTGTATGCATAACATTTATATTTATGGAGCCAACTTAATGGCAGAAAGAAATTCACCTCACCTCTGAACTTTGCAGATACATATATTTAAGTGAGTAAGAGGTTATTCTGAATTTCTTGCAAACTGCTTTTTTATTTTGGTACAAATGAAATGCAATTGCAGAAGTTTTTTACAGTACTGGCCGTCTCTTTGGTATAATGTGCAGTAAACTCTTGATATAAAATACACTTTATTAAATTAATCACAATGGTTGTCTGTCATTGTGTAGTTCTATGTCAACACTGCAACTACAATTGCAATAAAAAGTATGTGAACCCTTTGGGATTAACTGAAATGTGTTCTGATTGTCATCTAACTCACAACAATAGACAAGCACAATCTGATTAAACTAATACTGCACACACATGATATGTTTTTGTGGTGGAAAAAGTATGTGAACCCCTAGGCTAATGGCTATATGGAGCCAGGAGTCAGCCAACATGGAGTCAAATCAATGTGATGAGATTGGAAGAGTTGGTTAAAGCTGCCCTGCCCTATAAAACACACACACCAGTTTTGAGATTGCTGTTCTTCAGAAGCATTGCCTGGTGTGAACCATGCCTCGTACAAAAGAGCTCTCAGAAGACCAACGATCAAGAATTGTTGACTTGCATGAAGCTGGAAAGGGTTAAAAAGTATCTCTAATAGCCTTGATGTTCATGTGTTCACTGTGAGACAGACTGTAGCTACTCTCCCTAGGCGTGTTCGTCCTGTAAAGATGACCGTAAGAGCACAGCGCACAATGCTCAATGAGGTGAAGAAGATTCCTAGAGTGTCGGCTAAAGTCTTCAGAGATCTCTGGCACATGTAAATAAGTAAAACATTAAACAAGAATGGAGTTCATGGGAGGACACCACGGAGGAAGCCACTGCTGTCACAAAACATTGCTCTACCTTTATGTTCCACAGCACTACTGGCAAAATATGAAACCAAAATTGAGTTGTTTGGAAGAACCACACAACAGAAGAAAATGCGCCTTCTGGAGTGGCCCAGTCAGAGTCCTGACCTCAACCCGATGGCATGAAGAGACCTGAAGAGAGCGATTCACACCAGACATCCCAAGAATACTGCTGCACTGAAACAGTTTTGTAAAGAGGAATGGTCCAGAATTCCTCCTGACC
>JAVQKC010116399.1:0-11323 GCA_036025475.1 Philypnodon macrostomus
AAGTGTGTCCAGGGTCCCATAGGGGTCATAAACATGGGGGCGCTATAGAGGCATTCTTTTTTTGACTTCTGTAATGTGCCTATGTACATTAAATATACAATTGCCCGGATCAATGTGCCGAAATTCAGCAGGATTATTGGCTCAAAAAAAGTTCATCAAAACATTAATTAGTGAATTATTTAATTGTCATTAATCAAAGATGTACCAAACTCAATCCAGTTCTGCATCTTCTTGATATGTACCTGTGTGCAACAGTTAAAAAAGATCCAGCAAAGACTTTTTGAGTTATTGCGTTCACAGTTTTGGCCCGTAATTAATTAATTACTTAAATAATATTCATCGAAGAAGTACCCAAATCGATACAGTTTGGCGTCTTTATGGTATGCACCTGTGTGCAAAATTATCCGGCAATTTGTTATTGAGTTATCGCGTTCACAGCTAGGATCTGCGGATGCGGAACAAACTGATTCCATAATATCGTTGTTTCACCGATATAATAAAGAACTAGCCTTCCTACTAGTCCACAGTGTTGAGTGTCCCTTCGGTACAAAGTTTGTAAACAGAAAGTTTTAAATTCTGGAATGGAAGCAACTGGAGGCAAGACCGTAATACATTTTCAATTGAGAAATTAGCATTAACCACAAAATATTGCACCACAATATTGCAAATATTTTCATGACCCCATCCCTCCTGCAGTGGCTGTGTGCTGTAGAGTATAGCTGTATATTGTCTGTCTCTCTATACCTGTGTGCAGGTGAAGTTGGAGGCGGGGCATACATGTAGTGCACCAGGGCCCGACGCACCACGCCTATTTTTAGACCTTCCTGTCTCTCTCCTCTAAGCCTGCCACATTGCTTTGCTTTGTGTTGGCATTATGGTTTAGTTCTGCATCACGCCTACATCACACAATACGATCAAACAAACATGCACTCACCTACACTACTGATTCTACTGACAACTACACATTATAGTTACCTTTATTTATTTTATTTATTTATTTTACTTATCTTTATCTTAAATAAAGATCTTTTTGGGTATATTTCGTTATTTGCATCCATTTTTGTCATGGCCTTGAGCCAGGTTATGATAAAGTCCTTACAGAAATGTTGAAGACCACAATCATTTTTTATTAATGTATGCTCAGAATTATTATCCCTCACCAGAAACACTACTTTTTTTGTAAAGTTAACTCACTTTTGCTCCAGTCGCCTCCATTCAGGAACTTTGAACATTTCATATGACAAACATTTTAAAGGGTCTATATCTTGACTTGTGGCTATAACCGAGCATATAAAACCCACATCAGTCAGAAACTAGAGCATGACAATTCTCACTGGAATGGAAGTGTTTGATTTGATGGTGGTCTACAGCAAAAAACCCATAAAAGACACACATTTTGTAACAAAGATTGAAAATATTATATTATTATTATTATAATGGCTGTAGTGAAATCATGTTGCTTACTTTGTTTTGTCCAAAATATATTATACTCCCTAAAAATGTGCTGCCTTTGTGATTTGCTAATTGCGACCATTAAAATTTCAATTTGAGTGAGATTAATTGTGCGGCCCTAATGTGTGCTCTACAGTATAAAGCTGCTAAGTGGATCAGCTCATTTGCAGCTCAGTATATTTAGTTCTCTGAGTGAAATGATGACCAACCAGGATTTTTTGTTCAATGAATGAATTTGAAAGTGGGTTTAAGCTGGCTATAGGGAAAGAGCCTGAGCTAACAGAAGGTCATGGTCATGTCCTCATTGAGGGGAAACATGTGTTGAAACTCACAAAATCCATTTAGTTCTCATAATTATGCATTTAGGACACAATCCAATATGGCTGTATGCTGGAGAGCCCTATGCCAAATTAGAAACTATGGGCCTTAGGTGGGGTACACCCTGGAAGCACCAATTAACACAGGGAGCTTGTACCCGTGGAGCGAATCTGCGGTGGACATGCAGACGGGAAGATTGCATGTGTTGGCCAGCCCGAGGACCCACGACCCCTATAAGACCCTTTAAAACTAGACTTGAATTATAAACTAATAAATGTACTTCACTTCAGCTTCATACAGCAGTAATAAAGCATTAATAAACACAGAATAAGCCGTTTATAAATACTTAATTAAGTGTGCATTGATTTACATGAGGTTATAACTTGCTTGTCCATTTTTAATGAATCTCTGTTTTCATTTCTATGATTCTCCAGTTGGAAGGTGGTGTGCAGAGAAGCATGTGTTTAGATGCCTCTGCTGAAGACTGAGGCCAGAGGGAAACCACTGAGGCTCAGGCAGAACAGACATGTGAGGGAGACTTCCACTGAGCAGATGAATCATCAGCCATGTCTTATCACATTCTTGCATATGTTGTGTACATGTGTAGCATCGTGTGTGTTTGTGTATATAACCACACCATGTCTGATTGTGTGCAAATGTGTTCCCTCCCCTTTAGTCCTCACACAGGCTCATGTTGTTGTATTTTTAGTTGACCGAACTGCTGTTGTGCATAATGTTAATGTTGCTGACAAATTACAACATGTAAATATTGTCTGTGTAAACACTGGTCCCTCGGCAATAGGATCATCAAGCAGTTCTGGGCTGCTTATTGAAATGAATGTTTTTCACTGAGTTCTGGCTCAAGGCTAGCTGTCCTCTCTGTCATGCTTGCTGAATTAAAGACATTGCAGGATATAATGTGTCTGTGTGTCTGTGTGTGTGCTTTTAAACAGGCTTTTACAGAGAGAGCTCCAAGAAATAAAACAATGTCAATATTAGCAGACCTGGTGTTTTTGTGTTGAACAGTCTAAAGTCTATATTTTTTGTATATTTTGTGGCTCGTAAATGACACGTGATTGATCCGTCCACATAATTGAAGATAAATTATTTGCTATGAGCAAGTGACCAGACCCCACTTTTGAAAAAAACTAGGCGGAGTTGGTAAGGTGTGTGTAGAGCTAATATAGTATCTAAGAGCAACTGAAAAATTTGTTTCATATTAATAAACATTAAATCTTGGTTTCTCATAATAGCTGGTTTTGTTGAGTACCTATGCTATGTAATGCTTCACATTGTTTACTTTCCTGAATCATGCTATAAATACATAAATATAATAATAAAAAAATATCCACCCACATTCATGTACTTACAGTTGCAAGCATTTCTATGTCAGATTACAATACACTGTCCAGGCCTGTGTGAGCTAAGATAGGGGCTATTTGTGAGGTGCAGTGAATAGATTGAGCAGAAACAGCATGTCTACACACTGTCACCGCCAACATTACGTTTATCCTGCCCACTGCACTTTTCACTGACCACATCCAGGGTTTGCACACACGCCTCCTCATCACACAAAGAGATGTGCTGGTGAATGCAACACGAATATAGACAATTGTTTCACCATGAACGTGTGTGGTGGTGTGACTGGCTCAGGTAAAGCCTCAGTGCAGATTATCACAAAGCCAAGCATGTGTGGGACAATCTTGTCTAGAGAGGATTATGGAACCTGTAGCACATTTGAATGGATGAATCAATGTGTAGATTCTATGAAAAAAAAATCTTGATTATAACAAACACCGTTTTTATTTATCCTGTCGTAACCTGGCTTTAGGCCATGACACAAGCTAACGCCAAACACCAATTTAAGGGTTTTTATTCAAACATGGTTACGTTAAATGAGTAAACATGTATGACGGAGCTCGTCCGTCTTGTATTATAGGCAGCGTATTCATTCATTTAACGACACACAGACACACGCAGACACACAGACGCACGCAGACACACAGACGCACGCACGGTACGCACACACACATACACATACACATACACATACACATACACAAACACACACACACACACACACACACACACACGCTCAGTTCTCGCTGATCTTCCCTGTCTCCCAGCCGCTCCATTCATTTAAATAGGACGCGCTACTAACGCCTTTTTCCCCGTTCTCTTGTAATCCGCCCAGGGGTGCACACTTGGGGGTGTTTATTGTCTCGCTCATCCATTGTGCCCGTGCTAGCACGTAGCCTACCTTCCTCCCTACCATGTCTCCCATCTCACATGGTCTGTGACTCGGCCAAACCGGGCCAGTACTTCCTGGGTGTTAAAAAGGCGCTGTTCGCGCCATTGTGTGGATCAGGTGAACTTTAACAGGGGCTGTGAGTTATTGTGGGAATAAACTGTAGAACAATATGTCTATTTTTGTACTTTTTGTAAATATATTTTTGAGTTCTTCTTTACTATAAATATTTTGCACCCTTTTGGCTGTTTTTGCACTTTGGACACTGACACAATAAATTCCACCTGAGCACTTGAAACTGACTTCTGCCTGATTTCAACCAGAGCCCCGCCACAATGATGACGTGTGTTTGTCAGTAGTAGTAAGGATGAATAATGCGATGTGAGGGAGTTGTACAGTGCAAACTATCAAACAAAAGCAAGGTGGTGCAGGCTCAGGTAAGACGAGAGAGAGCTTGAGCATCAGGGCCTGATGCACAGCCATCCAGCCACGCCCAGGAGGAACCTACAGATATTAAGCAGAGGAATAAACCTATATCACAAAACCACAAGTACGGGATCATGACAAGCCAAAGACATTCATTTGGTCTTCCACTGAAGGTAGATGTTTGCAACAAGTCAGAAACTAGTGTCTCTCACACTCCTTGAACATATTAAAGACTACTGCTTAGTCACTTGCCAATTTAACTATAACATTAGGGTAACTATTAGCACCCAAAGAGTACTGTTAGCATCAGTGCTAATCACAATTATCATTCGAATCTCTAAATATAACACAAATCCTTAAAGAATGACTTTGAGTTATTATATCAGTGAAACAACTATATTATGGAATCACGTTTGCGTCCGCAGATCCTACGTGTAAACGCAATAACTCAAAAATTAATTGCCGGATCATTTTCAACTTTCATAAAGATGTTGAACTGGAGTGAGTTTGGTACTTTCACAATGAATATTAATTAAGTAAATAATTACCAACTGCCCAAAACTGTGAACGCAATACCTCAAAAAGTCCTTGCCAGATCTTTTTAAACTTTTCTGGACAGTTAGATATCATGAAGACGCTGAACTGGATTGAGTTTGGTACTTCTACGACTAATGACAATTAATTCATTAACTAATGAATACCCTGAACCACATTAAATGAGCCTTTAATCCTGCTGAACATAAACAAAATTGCATGAATTTTGGCACAGTGATCTGGGATAGTGTATATTTAATGTACAGAGGTCAAATAAAGAATGCCACAATAGCGCCCCCATGTTTTTGACACCTATGGGCTACTTTGGCAGACAGCAATGAAACTTGGTACAGTGATTCTCCATATTGTCCCCAACATAAAATATAGTTTTGGCTCCACCCCACAACAAACAGGAAGCCAGCCATTGTGGATTGAAATTGGGAGGTCAGGTATATTTGACAGCCTCTAATTTGCACATACTTTGCCCGATTAGGCTCAAACCTGAAATACCTAATCCCCCCTCGGCCCTGAACACATCTGACCAATATGATGGCAGTTATCTCTACAGCGCCCCCTATAGACTGAAAGAAGAATGTGATTTTAGAGACATAATTTGGCCAACATCTTTCACAAACATCAAAAAAGTCGTATAGACCCTTCCCATGTTAGTCATGGTTTGGGGGTGGGGCCTCTTAATTGCTCGTTAACAATATAAAAACCCTTAGAAATCACACAATGTCTGATTAAGGTGCCCGTTGGTACCAGTTGTGGCAGACGTATGGGGCCATTTCCCTGATATACACCTTGCTGATAGCGTGAGCCTAGTTCTTTTCTCGTTCCCCTCTTCTCCTCTTCATAGGCTTTAAAAACAGAATTTCTTTTACAGTTATTTGCTTCAGTTTTCTTTCTCAGCCACAGTACTAGTTAGCACCAGAGCTAATGTTTACAACAGAACACATCATTATTACAGAATACTTCCTTATTTACCAGCCAGCTAAACCAACAGTTGAAGCTACCTCAATCAACCAACGCCTTTACCTCTACCTTTAACATGTAATGTTAAAGTGACATGTCTTGACAGCTGATTTATACAAGTTTTTAGTATGTATGTTTTTTTTTATTTTTTTACATGTTAGAAACCAATAAGCCCTTTTGTGTGAGATGGATCTGGTGTTAAGGTAGAATTTAAATAATTGTTGGAGTAGAAAAAGGCCATCTGGAACATATTTTATGGTCGATTGGCATTCCCTCAGAAATCACCTCTGTATTATACAGAAGCCCTAAGAGGACTTACATTGCAACTTATATTTTATTAGTTTTCCCAAAATTATTTTTAATTATCGGTTTCCCAAAATTCCGAGATAATTAAGTTGTTATAAGTATAAATAGTTGTTTTCTCGTTATAACAACTTAATTATCTCTGGACTTTGGGATTATTAAAAAATAATATTCCTTGGAAAACGAATAAAAAAATAAATTGCAATGTATGACTTCTTAGGGCTTCCATAGTATTACGTTTTAATCTATTTTGTTAACTTTATTATAGCAGTGTTTAGTTTTATTGGTTTATAGTGAGTTATTCAGCATTAAAAACTTAGATAATATCTATAAACAAATGTTGGAAGCTGGTGATGAGTGTGACTGCACTTGTGGCACCCTATTAACCCTTTCCTGACCTGTCCTGTTTTTAGCCTAACAAGGTTTAACACTGATATTTCACTTAGTACATGAACTTAAAGGCAATAAAAACGTTCTCAAGGCCAATATGTGCTGTGGTCTGGGCATTATGGTCATAATATTTGTGTCCATAGTATTTTGTTGGTTAATGGATGTTTTTTTTTTTAATTTGGACATATTATCTTCTGAACAATACTTGCCTTAAATGGGGCTTTTGAGACTAAAGGCCAGTTGTACGGTTCATGTGCTGGCTTTAGTTTGTGCTTCTGGAGAAGCGCTTTTGATTAAATTTTGCTTCATCCTTCCTCCTCTCTGAAACTCGCTGTTCCTCCCAGTCTGTGTTTATCTACTGCCTTCACAATTGTCCGCTCCTCTGTCTCTGTTCTCCCTAAGGACCTGCTCCCCTTCTTTTAGGAGTCGAAGTACTTTTTCCACTATCCCCGTTGCCATGGCAACACACTCAGTTTGCATAAGGTTGGGTCTGAGTTTGTGTTTGTGCATCTTAATAATCTACTGGTCCCAGATGAAATGGGGCAGTGTTCTTTTGAAGCCACATCCCACCATCCAGTCCAGCCAACAACAAGAGAAGCTCATGTAAGTAATTTATTCATCTTCTATGAATGACTATTCCTGTTCCAGGTTAGCCTGATATTCCAGCCCCGTATACGTTTAAAAACTCGAACATAGCAAATCAAATCTCGGGTGATTTTGAGGATGGACCAATAACGAACCACTTACGTGCTGCAGTGGCATGTTTTGTTGGCTGTGTCATAAACAAACTTAACAAAAGGCTGTATGCTTTATGTGTGGCTTTTTAGCATCACGTCTGGTGTTTCCATTGATTTACTATACATCGATAAACTCCAAATTGAATGTAATTAATACAGTCCCACATGGGCTAGTCATTTTGAATCCACTCGCTTCAAACATGAGGCAAAATGCGCTTTTAATTTGCTTCTAGGAGGGGAGTCTGTCTGCACGATGACAGCTGTCAAAAGGGCTCCTGAGCTAGGCCCAGTGTGATGGGCTGTTGTTGGGTGTAGGTGGGAAGATTACCCCAGGACAGACACTGTAGTTCAGTGGCTCACGCTAGTGGGTCTTTAGCTGATAGCACCAGGATTTTTGCTGTAAAATTTTACTCAATATGAAATATAATTAAGATCCTCCTCAGTCAGTCCTGATGATAATTCCATTACGTTTATATTTTCTTTATGTGGGTGAGCTCCACAGGGGAACCCCTGACCCATGACGACTTTGTAGCTAGGAGGCAGAATACCAACATAAAAAACATAAATATAGGGTGTGTTTTAATCTTTTTTGTGCTGGGAAAAAAAACAAGTCTCTGTTTGAAAGTTTGAAAGATGTGCTTTTCCGCTCCTTCCAAACCCTCACACAAACCAGGAAGTATCAGAATAACGAGCAGCTGTCAGAGGGTCTCAGAGTGTCATTTTAAACCCTTATAATACAGCTCACAGAGGGTCTCAGAGTGTCATTTTGAACCCTTATAATACAGCCCACAGAATATGATATAGATGTCTACATATTTTTTTAAGCTAAATTTGTTTCTACTTGAAGTAGAGGCTTTCGGGGCCCTTTTGAAGGACCTTCACGGATGCCGAGGAGGCCCCAGACCCCAGTTTGGGAGTCACTAGGGTTAAGTTGAATGTCCAGTTCCATTCTAGTCACAGCCAGTCTCAAACACTGTTGCAGATGAGTTTTCACTGAGTTTTCAGGAGTTTCATGCGTGAAAAGGTTTGCTCGCAAATATACATGCTGTTAGGGTACGTGTCATTGGGAGTTTGGCATAGAAGTCTCAGCAAGCTCAAACTGATAAGAAGGCTGGTCTTCATCGATGTCGGCAACAAAGAGGTTCTGGAAAAGGCGGATTTCTTTTGCATGAACATATAGCTGAAGGAATCGCACACCAAACTCCGCCTTCAGCATTTCCAGTGCTTCCACACACTTTTCAGCTGGGAACGGGACCGCTGGGTTCTCTGCAGAAAGGTTTTGGGTAGCAGGGAGATGGGTGAAGTTGTGCTTTTTAATTTGTTCCAAAAGCAGCGCTAGTTTCACCTCAAATGCTTTTATGTGGGAATACATGTCGCAAATGAGTTTCCCCTGGCCTTGTAGCTGCAAGTTAAGGCCGTTTGTTAAAAATGCGAGGTGCCATTTCCATTCTGGTTCGATCAGCTCTAAGACCATTTTGCCTTTTGAATCGGGTAGCAGCTCGTAAAAATGGGTAGCAGCTCGTAAAAATGCCTCAAAAACTCTGCCGCGGCTCAACCATCGGACCTCTGTGTAGTACAGCACATCTCCGTATGCAGACTCCAGTTCAGACAGGAATTGTTGGAACTTGTTGTGTTTAAGTCCATTTGCTCTGATGAAGTTTATGCATGATACCACAACCTTCATGACAGAATCCCACTTCAACACTTTGCAGCACAGTGCTTGCTGGTGATTTAGGCAGTGAACTATCGGGGTGGTGAGACTCCGTTCTTCCATCTCCCGATTCATGCGTCCTATTAGACCCCGAGACGCGCCCACCATAGTAGGAGCCCCATCAGTCGTGATGCTGGCAAGCTTTGCCCAGATCAGATCCAACTCTTCCATGGTTTGACATACTTTGTTGAAAATATCGTCCCCCATTGTAGTGCCTTTCAGACTTTGGAGGGCTGCCAGCTCCTCGTACATCTCAAAGTTTGCGATCGCGTGGCCAGACTGAAAAAATAATAATAATAAAAAGATGCATTTCTGTTATTGTTCAGGCCCAGGGGCCGGACAAGGCCCGCCTCCACATTTGACCGGGCCGTAGTTTGGGGACCACTGGTCTAAACTAAAGCGGGCAATTTTCCTTGCCTTATTCTGCCTGGAATGCTGAGACGTCTTCTTTTGTGATCTCCCGGCTGACTGGAAACACAATAGGACAAATTGTGAAGAAAAGACAGGAGGACAAGTACAGTGCCTTGGGGAAGGCCACTGGGACAGATGCAGATAAAGACCAGCGGAGCAGGTCAACAGCAGAGTTAGTGTGCGCCGTGTTCTTTGACACTTGTTTGTCATGTGTTTACCCCTCCGGCCTGCTCCCAGCCTGGTGATGGCCCTCTGTGGTCTTCTGTCCTTTCAGCTCGTCCATGTTCATTGTGTTCAGCGTCAGTATCCTCCTCAGGTCTTTCACTCTCTATTCCAAAGCCACTCTCTAATCTAAAGCACATTCCAGTTTAGGCTGCACTAGAAAAAAGTTTTAAAGTGTTGTTGAGGTGATGTATTTTTTATATTGGCTAAATACAAAAAAATACTTCCGCCAGCTTTAACCCACACATTCTTGATTGTATTTGAAATTTCTTAGAATGTATCAATGTGAAATAGTCCATGTGAGTTGAATGCACATATTTTCTAGTTGGACTGATCTATTTAGGTAAACTGAGACAATAAAAGGTATTGCTTGTGAAAGATTACTGCACAATTTTCAGTGTGCAGAAACTTTGCTCGCTGATAACGTCAAAATATGTTATAAAAAGACAAATACTGCAGTCGAGATAGATAGATATTAGGGCCTGTTTATTAATAACACATATAGATATCATAGATAGATAAATAGTCATTTTACTAATTAAATATAAAATAAGTATTTCTAATGTATTTTAAATGTTATCCATGGCAACGCCCTGTAGACAAATTATATTGTGGTTGATATAAGATATTGTGGAAGTAAAGGTTAACTCTAAAAATACATATTATACTGATACTGTAGTCAGCTATTTTAATAATTACATATAAAATATGTATTTATATCATGCATTTTCAATATATTTAGTGGCATATCTTTACAGAATAAGTCCAAATACAATCATTTTATTCATCATCATGGCAAATCATAAGGTTCCATGTATCAGCCCAGTTTTTCCAGCTCAGACCGTTTTGGTACATACACCAGCAAAACGCTCTCAACAAACCTTTTGTGAACATTTTACGGTCACATGTGAATCTGTCTGCCTGCCCTCTCCTGTCTCCTCTCGCTGGTGCTGTCCAAATCAATACCGCTTAACCTTCCCGTGCCTGTCTTTAACCTGTGTTCCTCTGTATCCGTGCAGGTGAGTATAATGTGATTAGCCTCGGCGGGAAATGAAAGCTCCGACACGGATCTGGCCCTGGAGCAGGTGGATGCTCATGCTGCAATATGAAGTAAGAGCTTTTTCCCTGGCAGCACAGAGGTGTCTTTAGAACATTTGTGCCTTTGAAGTTAAGAGCAAAACTTTATTTAAAACTTGCTTTCTGCAGCAGGGAAAGTCAAATACAGCGTTCTTAAATAGCCCCCGTACAAGTCAGGGAGGTAGGCCTGGTCATGGAAATGCCTGTGGCAATCCAGTAAGTCAGATCATCTTTGTAGTGTGCCACTAGAAGGGGTACTCGACTATCACCTGATATTACAAGCCGTTTCAGGTGAACTTAATTTCACCATCCCTTAGGGCTGGGCAATATGGCGATTCAAAATTATATCATAGTATGAAGTTATGAAGATCTGTTAATCTGGGAAGATAGTTGAATCATGCTACAGTGCATTAATTATATCGGCGAAAACAGCGTGTCGCCGATATTATGGAATCACGTCGGTGCGCGTCCGCGTCCGCAGATCCTAGCTGTGAACGCGATAACTCAAAAACGAATTGC
>JAVQKC010116406.1:0-15854 GCA_036025475.1 Philypnodon macrostomus
AGTTATCGCGTTCACAGCTAGGATCTGCGGACGCGGACGCGGACGCGGACGCGGACGCGGACGCGCACCGACGTGATTCCATAATATCGGCGACACGCTGTTTTCGCCGATATAATTACTTACAATTATTACTTACAAACTACAAAAGGAAGTGCACATCTGTAGTCTTCCTGTGCGTTCACTAATATTGCCAAACCACACAAGAGTCTGACATGTTTGTTTTTCACAGTGTTCTCTTTAAAACATTTGAATGGTTGTAGGTGGGAGAATCTATAAAACGGGTTCACCTCGCACCTGGCTCCATGTTGCTCATCATTAAAATCATCTTTCTTCTTTAATGACAATCCATGGTTTGAACTTCTTCAGGTGTGTGTGTCTTGAATATGCCTTAATCTCCATTAGCTTGTAAACAGGTCTACCTAATAAAGTGGCCAGTGATTGTATATGCACACAAAGGAGTCAGAAGACTTGATGACCGACATGGATATGATCCCGTGAGATGTTTTTCACTGTAAACAATGTTAACCCTTTAATTGTATTCAAAAGCTTGTGTGTGTGTGTGGGGGGGGGGGTGGTACTTATATGCATTTGAATGTCATGTTGAACTTTACCATCCGTGTCTGCAGAGAGAAGAGCCAGGGGCAATGGTGGCAACAGTTCAAAGGTTAAGGAAAGTGTGATTCTTTATTACTAGTGGAGAACTCATTTTCTATCAATCGATTTCAAATGATTATATGCCCTGCAGGTATCAATGCTTTATTATCGTTCCATTCAATCTGACCAAAGAACACACATTCAAAGAGGAATAAATGCCTGATTTCAATCCCGCCTGGGTAGTATTTAACTGCACTATAGTACATCAAATCAGCTTTGAAGGGGGACAACTCAGTGTCTTTCTTCTACTACCCCCCCACACTATAGTTTTGGAGAATGGAACTGTCCTAATACATGGAAATGAAAATGCAAAGAATATTTTTCATCATGGTACATACATGTTCAAGTAAACCAATTTTGGTTTCTTGAAAGATGTGATTTGACCCACATCAGGTCGGTGCAGTCATTCTTGCAACGCAGTTTTTTTGGTTTGCTTTGAAGGGGAGCTTCATTCACCCCACACTGATTTAGCCATCAAATTGACTCCAAATCTGTTTAATTAAGGTCAAAAAAGTTGCGTAGCTTTATTCCTTTGGTAGCTGTAAACTGATGCAAAATAGTTCAATATGCCCCATTCTTTTCATGAATATGTGTATCTGCTTGTTGAGTTTTCCCTCCTGTGACAATAGAAGCCCTTCTTTAGATTTTCCGCTGATGGTGTGTCACGCTGAAACGGATCCCCTTCAGCTCTGACAACACGAGTCACATTGTTTGATGGTTCCCAACTTGGGTCGCCCAGGCATGATTGACAGCTGGTAGATTGCCTGGCGACCACAACAAGCAGGAGTGAGGGAGACACAGCCTATAGTCAATACACCCCCAAGTGCACCTCTCCTGATGTGTTTGTCGTGCATAGAAATTAGAGCTTAGACCTACACAAAACATACACAGAAAAGATAGACGTGAACTTGTTCTTTACTGTGGCACAATCAGCAATGTTTCTGGAGAGTGAAGTTAGTATTGAGTTGCCAAAAATCTTCTTTAGGCAAGGTGGCAATGTTGGGATACACACTCACTCACATTTCTATACCATTTCCAAATGTTTTGACGACATACCTTATAGCAGAAAGCTTTTAAGGACGTATATTAAATTTCATATTGTCAAATTGTGCATGATGAAACTATAGATTCCTGCCAGACTTAATACATTTTAAGTCCAAACTACATCTCAAGGGCAGGAGTGGTGTGTGTGTTTGTTTATTTTTATTTTATTTTTATTTTTTTTATTCAGAATGGATTTCATAGAAGAAAATATACTGCTCACACACCCCTCAAACGGCCACGCTGAAGTCAGTGAACTGAGGCCATCATCAAATCACAATGAGCATTGTAACATGCGAACAGAAAAGCCAGTGGGCCGTAAAGACCCTGCACTGCTCCGAGAGAGGGTCCAAGAGAGATCGCTGGTGTCTGTTTTGTGAAGAAAGAGAGGTTCGGTGGCAAGAAAAATAAAGGCTATAGCAACATGACACATAAGTGGGAATAAAAACTGAAAGTAGCATTGTGAGGGATGGCCACAAGGCAATACACACAATTATAAATATACTGAGGTCTAAAAAGAGTTTGTCAAAGAAAACCAGGACTAAATACTGTATGTCTTAAAAATCTGTAGTAAACAAGCTCTAAATCTGGATTAGATTATGTTATTCATTTTCATTTCCCAAATAATTATAAAACATGCTAAAGTCTGGATCTCTGTGACCTCAATGCTACATACATGCTATGATGGTGCATTTACATACAGTAGTAGATTGAAGTTATAGAAAAGCAGAACTAAACCAGAGAAGAAGTGCTAGTGGAAAAAAAGCTACAGTCAAAAGCAGAGTAGAAGAAGACACCCGGGGGACACTAGAAGGAAGGGTTGAAAAGGTGGGAGGGAGGAGAAGTGACGAAAGACTAAAGTCATTTGGGAATCAGTGATGGTGCCCACTACAGAGGGTCAACAATGAATTCTATATTTCATAAGGATTACCAGCCATTTCTGTAAAGGGATTGAGGGTATAGAAGAAAGCAGATACATACAAGTACATAGTATGCGTGTGTGTTTGGAGATGGATTGTTTAAATCACATCAAGAGCGGAAAAAAGGTCATTGTGTTGAAAGTTACCAGAGGGGGGTATTTGGTGCAGCGTGACAGAAGGAAATGTAAACTGGCCGTGTGAGGGTGTGACCTCTATACGAGAAAAATAAAAGAATGAAAGACTAAATGGCCACAAAATACCCTATGGGAAGGTCTTTGATGATTGTGGCCGATAAGACATATTATACAAGATAATGATGCTCGTGCGAGAACGTTGTTTGAAAGTCACTTCAGGTGGACAGACCAGGGTGTGGACTTTATTTCCAATTTCCTAGTAATTCTTGACCTAATTTTACAACCTTCACACCTGAGGTCTAATAGTATTGGACTTGTATATCCAGAAATTTGAAATATATAATGATGCAGGCAAGTATAGACCTGTTTTTGAGTGTATAACCTTTTTCAAAGCCACAATATAAAGTTATGCATGCTGATGAGTCTCAGTTGTGGGGACAGGAGTTTGCAGAAAGAGTATAAGAGCTGCCACCTGCTGGTCAAATGGCAGATTACAGTTTCCATCCTCAAAAGAATTGTACGGGACCGCAGCCTACAAAGCACTAAGAAAGGCATCCAGGCAGTATTAGTGATGGGGTGGCTAATTATTATTAAAGTTAGAAATACAGATAAAATATATAAAACTAACAAATACGCAACAGTATGTCCATATATAATCCACAGTACATAGCACATGACAGCGTGGCCATGGCCTTGTTGAGGGATAAATCGACAAATGTAAATGTAACATTCTCATGTGCAGCAGCCCATTAACGCAGAACTAAACACTCTATAAAGCAACAACCAAACGTTAACAGTTGACTGGGCCCAGTCACAGCTTATCAATGCTGCGACATTTAAACATGGCTGGACATTATATCTGGACCATGCAAAAGCAAATGCAATTTAATAGCACTTAAACGCCTCCCAACTCACACACTGGCACTTTGGATCAATTTAAAATACATATCACAGTTATATGCCATTTACAAAAGAAAATGAACTTTGACTTCACAGCAAAATATGGAGCCTATATTTTTATGCTAATTTAAATTCCACAAAATAAGAGCATATCTCAAATCATATATAGTTTCTTGGTTTAGCAATGGTAGAATTATTGCATGGTCGAATTATTGCTTACATAATTACAATAATTCTATATATATAATAATAATAGTAGATTTATTGCATATATTA
Source organism: Philypnodon macrostomus (assembly GCA_036025475.1). Taxonomy (NCBI): domain Eukaryota; kingdom Metazoa; phylum Chordata; class Actinopteri; order Gobiiformes; family Eleotridae; genus Philypnodon; species Philypnodon macrostomus. The sequence continues at coordinate 3,926 of JAVQKC010116406.1, forward strand.
ACAAATACTGCCTGTAATTAATGTCTTATTTATCGGCTATCGGTGCTAATCCGGGCCCAGAACAAATAATGTGGCAAATTACATTTTATGACATATTTCACAAATGACAAAAGTTAGACATTTTGATCTTAATGATTTTTTAAGTTTATAATTTCTAATAATACAGAGAATCAATTGTCTATGCTTTTATTTTTTGCATTAGTATTGGTGGATATCGGGGATCAATGGATCCACAAGGCCCAGATTTCGGAATTATAAAAGCCAGTGCATCTCTCTCTATATATATATATATTGTACAACTTGTCAAACAAAGAAAAGAAATCCAGAACTTTTTTAGGACAGATAACACTTCACAAAGACTTTCCCAACTTTACCGAAAAATGTGCTGAACGTGTGAAAAGTGTGTGCGCTGAATTACAACGTTCCCTTCAGTTCAGTCACAGCACACAGCTGCTCAGACACACCTCGGGACAATGACTTTATATACACTTCTTTTACAGACATACTGTTGTGTGTGTGGGGTCCGACTTGGGTTTTGTTGTTGAATTGATTTTCTCTTCAAACAGAATGATTTGGTACATTTTTCATTTGTTCAGGATCAGGTCAATGGGACAGTCCTGATGGCATATGCTTACAAACTCTATGAATATTGCATACATAATACATTCCGTAATAGTACTGACATATGGGATGATTGCTGTTACAGTAATATGTTTTGGCAGTCTCAAACAGGCACTTGTAACATTAACTGTCTGGTGGACATCTGGTGTCTTGGTGGATTCAAACCATAATCAATAAAGCAATGAAGCAAAGACTTGAGATGTTTACACAATTTAGTAAGCCAGGCCTCTCTGTGATCAGTTAGCTTTACAATACTAGCCAGAAGAAGATAAAGCATAGACTAATGTGCATGTGTTTTCCTTGTTAAGGCAGAATGCCCTTAGAGATATGGGATTTAAGTGAGTGAACATAGTTGGTCTGATTATGTCAGAAATGAATGATCAAATATTTACAAAAAATTGGCTATAAAAGTAAAAACATCCAGTGAGTCTGTGATGAAAAGAGCTTGTGGATCACAGAGGTGTGGGAGAATGGGAGAATGGGTATGCATTTCTGAAAAGTCAGTCAGTCAGTCAGTCAGTCAGTCAGTCAGTCAGTAAGTCGGTACGTGGAGTGGTCTTGAACATGGTTATGTAATAAATGTATTGAGTTGCTACTATGGATTTGCTAATGAGAAAACTGCTCATTAAAAGAGGTATACCTATTACCCACCAAAGGATAGCACTAAAAAGCACTAAAATATAATACCTAAAAAATAACATTTCTGTAAAATTATATTACCATCTGATCTAGTCTTTATTGAAGGCTGAAGTGGTAAGGACATGATTTAGAGCCACCAGAAGAGAAGCTTGTCTAACCTAAACGTTACTATCACCTTCCCAGACCACCCACAGCCCAACGTATCTCACTGTGATGACTAAATATTCCTCTACCACTCAACCCCATCTACTCCTCTATCTCCTGTCCACTGCAGGACCCCCCACACCAGTGCCAGATTGCTATGCTATCATCATCCCCTCCTCTTGGCTTCAATCCCCCGGTCACTCTTTAGGTTTCAAACTCCATTTGGCTGATCTATAGGTCTGCCCTTGGTAAATGGCTCTGAAGTGGTTTGGACAGTTGTAGACAGCTTATTGGAAGGCCAGCTGCCACATATCCCACTTATTTATTCATCTCTACATTGATTAATGGAGAAAGGGGTCACGGGTCAAGCTTTTATTAGAGAAGAAGCTTGACCCAAACGACAAATAAATACTGTGTTTTTCCTCACGGTCTGATACCTGACTCTTGTTTGGACTAAAGTGTCAATAGTTAAATGGGAGTTGAATGAGATAAGACATTTCAGGCAGACTTGGCCAGAGGATGGTTTAACCACAGTGTCCAATGTCCAACAATGCGTAAACATGTCTAAATTCAATAAAACGGTGTATTGATTTAATGCCCATTTTTAGGTCAGAATTACAAAAAGAATGAAGAACATACAGTCAATGAATTGATGAATAAACTAAAAAACAATAAATACAACGCCACAGATACTCAGTCCTAAATCTTGAAATCCTGTGCTAAATATTTTGCAACAGAAAAACATAATCTGTACACAATCTACTACAGTTAATGCCTTTTTTATAATATTGTTTCAGTACAATTGAATGACAAAAACTTGTGAACACCAAAACAATGGCTTATATCTGACCAGTGTTCTGGTTATTACACTTCATAGCGTGTCTAACATGGACATTTTGGACACAAAGAGCAGACACAGACCGGTAAATATTTGTATTTGAGCTTACAGTGTGCAGCCTGTCAACACCAAGAGAAAGCATCCACAACCCTGTGACCTCACACTCAGCATCTCACCGTTCTGATTGGCAGTAATATTATTTAATCAAATGTCAAACAGCACAGGTTTGTCATACACAAGTGAACCTTTGAATCGCTATGCTATTGCTTTATGTGAGCCAACACAGAGCCAAACAAAAATCCTGACCGCCACACAAAGGGCGCGGGCATGTACACACTCAATACGCACACGCACACACCGAACAAGTCAATAACGTTGATATCACCAACACTTTTCTATCCATGGTGAAGGGGAAGGAAATGGGGGAAAAGTCATTGCTCCAACGTCTTGTTTATGTACTTGTCATTTATTGGCCGTCTGTTATATATCCAGGGAAACATTTACACATTTCAAAAACTCCCTTGCCATTTCAGAAATAATTGGCCTGCTGTTGTGCTGAGCCAGTCCGTTGATTTTTTCCACATGCAACAGAGCCGCCAAATCATTCCAACACTATTTATTGCTGACAGTGTGTCAACACAAGGATGTCAGCAACAATAGACATAAATGTTCTGTGAGTGATTGAGATTTCACTTTTACAAGAGACATAACAGCAAAATACCAAAGGCTGCTGTTCAACACAACCTTGTACTGACCATTATTAGTGTGTGTTACCAAACTCAAATGTATTATTAGTAAACTGTTTCTTTTTAAAATTTGTTTATTTTTTTACACTTAACTAAAGGAGGCCTGTTATTAAATTGTTCAAGATTTTAGTATCATTTTTTTACCCACAGCATTAGCATGACATACAAAAAAACAAAAAAAACAAAAACAAAAAAAAACCACACAATTTATTGAGAGCTGTTGTTTTTCCTCTACTAAAAAAGTCATATTCATGGCCCCGTTTGTTGATCACGCCCACTTTACAACTACAGTTAATGCAAACAATGGAGAGTAGTAGTGAGGCTTTCTTCACGTGTGTGTGTGTAGAAACATTTTTTCAGCTCCTGAGAAGGTCAGTGCCGCAGCATTTACCTTTAGGCCTGTTTTTGATGACGAAACAACAGCATAATATGGTAAAAGTGTAGGAAAACTGTACATAATTCCATACATTTATAATGCGTAGGATTGACTTTTCACCAGGTTTCTGTGGGTGAGGCTGTGCTGAACTAATGCCATTTCGGGTTGACATACAGTATATACTCATGTTGAATCAAGTCAAAGTCACATGCCACAGAACTGCTGAGCTCAAGAAAAAATTCAAACAAACTCTGTTTTGATTTCTTCCCAAGGCCCACTTCTTTCATTATCTGCTCATTTGTTCCTGTCCCCAAAGTGGCTCATACTGTGTTACACACCCATTTTCAATCACTGCAACTGTCACGAAAAATTAATAAGAAACACACAAAAAGAAAAGGTCTGTCTTCACCCGCTCAGCCACTGAAGCTGAGCAATGAAACTCAAAGAGAAAAAAGCTTCTATAAAGTATAAAAACACACACACAGCATTTCTGAAATTCTCTCATTTAAGAATTATGTAGAAACAGCTTTAGTATTATATAAACGTAAATATAAATGTAAACATAAATGTAAATATAAATGTAAACATAAATGTAAACTCCTTTACACCCAAAGCAATATGTGTGATAAGAGCATTGTTGTCTGCAGTAAATGAACAAACACTGGTTGATTAAATTAAGTGCTAACAGGTGCTAAGATACGTTTCAAAAGCTGTGAATATAACGCATTTGTTATATTTAACTATATGTTCCTGCTTCTTTTGCTGTAAATGCTATATATATATATATATGTGTGTCGAGTGTTTAATTTTTATTGATATATAATTCATACAGTTGTGAATATGTGATCATTATGGTCTGTCTGTCATCATTAAAACCATCGCTGCTGAGTGTATTAGTATTATTAGCTCCCACCTCATTGGTACTATTCGGCTTATACATAAAACATCTCACAATTAATTCCTAAAAGGCAGGAATCAAGGAGATAATACACACACACACACACACACACACGCATACACACACTTTTGGCACACAATATTTAGTCTCATCTAAAAGCTAGGAGTTAAATGGCTGTGTCAGTGGCCCTCAACCAGCAGTAATAAAATACCTCCAGTGTGCATTCTGATCAATGGAGGAGAGACGAAGACAAGCTGCCAGGGTTAATGGGCCCCACTCCACTTAAATACCATACGAGAGACTCTGGGGAGACTGAGACGGCGAGAGGGTAGGGGGGGTAAGGCAGGCCAGGCTGAAGAATGTCTAGTGGAAGATGGAAAAAATCCACAGAAGATAATACTGAAGGCTATTGGAAATGGGGACTCAATAATTGAAGGAGGATTGAGAATATCAGTGTAAATGATTTGATAAAAAGTGTTCAAAATGTACACAAAAAAATCTACTTTTGGGAAGATCCATGCAATTTCCAAACCAATTATACCATAAATGTACAATTTGTCCGTTAGCTTGTGTGCAACAGTGTCTGCGTGTCAGGAGGCATTATGGTACAGTGCACAATTTCACTGCTCTTAAAGTAAGCCATGTGTCGCCTTTCTGGAGCTGGAAGCAATTGAGTGTCACTTGAAGGGATTTTCTCTCATTGGATTGCCAATAATATTCACAGTGTGAGCAGCGGGACATTGGAGAGGGTTTTTAGCTACAGTCTGCCACAGCCACTTTGCAACAGTCCCAACACTGTATGGTTTCTGTTCAACATAAGGGATTGTACACCATTTCCAGCCATAATAAAATAAATAAAATGAATAGTCATGAACACAGTCTCTTTATTAAAGTGTCTTTATTAACAAATACACAATTTATAGTGTTTTGTAGCAAAAATAGAGAAATTAAATTAACTAAATATTAAAGTAGAGGCAGTTCTGGCAGTGAGCGTGTGTGTGTGTGTGTGTGTGTGTGTGTGTGCGTGTGTGTGCATGCGTGTGTGCGTGTGTGTGTGCGTGCATGTGTGTGTTCAGTCTGTGGTCCTGTTTCTTTGTAAACATTGGACTTGGTTGAAGCCAGATGCAAATGTTTTAATCCCATTTTGGCATTTAATGTGACAAACAGTGTGTAATGTGTGCTAGTGTCCCAACAGCCAACATCCTAATGTAAGTTTCTGTAGCCTATAGGAATCACCAGAAGCACAGTTTCAGCTTAGGTCTGAGGTATCAAGCATCTGTGAACACTGATACCAGCATTGATCTAACCTGGCTCTTTGTAATGGACTCCAATAACAACTCTGTTACTAATGGTACAGCCAATAGTGTGTAGACCCACCCTTTTGTAAGTCTGTGATCAGTCTTTGAAAGGCCTCACTTTGAACATACAGTAATTTAATTGATGAATAAACTAAACGCAAACTATGTTATGCAAATGTGAACATCTTAATGACAATGATGCTCTATTGAATCTAAGTTCCAGTTTCCCTGTTTATGTATATGGCATTTTATATTATTTATTTATTTTTGACTGAAAGACTATTACTTAGCAACAGCAGTCTCGTCTCAAACATTGCTGGGCTGCTCTTTTTGGACTTGAGTTCAATAAGGGATCTGTGAATCTGCCGCCTCTTTCTCTACAGACACCAAAGTGGGGCCCCAGTTGCATCAGAGGTAAAAAATCATGAGGCAAATTAAATCAATGGGCTTCCCACTGGCAGATGGCTCACTTTAACACTCAGTTAGCCTTTAGATAATTGAGGCGTTGACTGTGCGTTGGTCGTATAAAAAAAAACGCATGGCTTGTTTATATGTTTCAGCCGAACAGATCAGCAGAGGTTAAATAAATGAAATCCCATTTGTCAGAGAGAGAAACCCCCGGTAATAATAAATGCCCTCGCGTACCCCTCCCCACTGCAAACAGCTCCAGTGTTTGGCCTCATAAATAGGGAAGGAGAGAGAAGATGTTACCCACTGGCCCCAGACATCGGAGCAGCCCGGCCACAACAGCGCTGTGCCATTGATAGGCCGTCACTGCCTAATGAAACGCTCCTTCCTTCCCCTCCACACGCTTGTTTTTGGGCCCTCCTCCCTCCTGTGCGCCATGTGATAAGTAGCGAACCAGCGAAGCCTGTAATTACAATCTTACCGAGGAACCCTGGCCCAATCTGTGTATAAATCTCACCATCCAATTACAAGATGTAATAATTTTGCAGTCAAACTGGTAATGAGGTCTAATACTCATGCATGTGATAATCCCCCCTGGATGCTGACTCTATCAGATGTTAGCTTTGTAATTATACTGGCAGAAAATCATTATTTCATGTTCAGCAGAAAAATGAGCTTGGTGGGGGAAGTTAATTTTCTCTATGCTCTGCGAAGCATAGACTAAATTTTAATGATCTAATCATTACCCCGACTATCCACGGCTGCAATTGACCCATGTTACTAGTGTGAGGCAACGTTTTGCTCGTTTAAAAGTCCCTGATATGCAGTAAAGGTTTGCCAGGTAGGAGCCTCTTTATTTAGTAATTATACCACAATAAAACTATTATGCTAATGTTACTGAAATCGATATCTTTATGCAACAGTGCCACTGTTTCATGGAACATAAATCACAGTTTTAATTGTGAGCTGTTAACATTTGCACATTATAGCTTTTGTCTTCTTTTTCTCTTCAAACACCATTGTGAGTCTGTATTATGTGTGTCTAGGAGGTGTTCATTTAAAGGGTTTCTATCAAGAGCGGGAGAGAATATCCAACACCATGTTCATTTCCTGTGTTGAGGTTTGGATCATTGCTACACAATTCAGAAGAACAAACAAACAATGCTGATGATTTACATGATGTACAGAAACTAACTAATCCATTGTACATTAAAGTATTCATTATATACTACTTAAACATATTTTATATAATAAAGTCTACAAGACCCGAGGACCTGACTTAAGAAAAAAAAAGCATACATGTAGTTAAATTGAATTCAAAAAATCCTCAGCTATCTTGCTTTGCAAGTGTTCAGGTTATTTAGGTGACCACAGAGGCCACAATGAGCAAGCGTAGACCTAGATAAAACAAGTACAAGACAACAGGATGCTTCTAACACGACACCAGCCGACAGGCCGGAGCTACAGCGGTGTCAGTGAAAGTAAAGCTCTGTATTCATGTGCTGATAACATCAGTGCTCAGCTGTCCAGAGGTCATGGCTGGTAGAGCGCGAGATATGGCCCCTAATAGAAATGATTGATTATAGTGTGGTGCCCTCATGGAGTCTGAAACATATGAAATTATTAAATACATGATCAGTGTCTTTCAAAAAGTTGTAGGTAAAACAAAAGCTTTATCTGCACAATTGTTCTGATATGAATCCCATAAAATGTCATATTACAAAGTGTTATCTTTATGGTCCATGATTCTATCATGACTTCTGATGAAAACATTGCATATGCACTGACAACAGCACTATTGTGTTGATATAGTGATACATTTTATATGTTTGTTGTTATTGCTGTTGTCACTTCAAGACTTGTTTTATCAAATTGTCAGTGATACTATGCTATTTAATATTGCATATTTCACCGTTCCCTTTTATCATTTTGTAAATACCAAGAGGATGTGTATGACACTGGATTTATCTCTCTTTAAAAGAAATAGTCCATGTTAGATTAAATCTGTACATGGCCTTTCTCCGTTGTTTTCCGACTGTTTATATTAAAAGGACCCATTCCCAATGCATGGCTTCAGACAACAGTGCATAAAATCAGGTTTCTTATCACATATTTGATATGCAAAAATGTAAACATGTTTGAGACTTTCTTTGCCCTTGACATAGTGGCTGCTCTGCGCATAGCCATACAATCTAAGCAGATTATGTTTCCGTATGTGGTCCGTAAGGAGAGCTGCTGGAATCAGCATGCACTGCGCACTGAGCTGTACCTAACCTTTTTCTTAACATGATGGATGTGCATTCTCCTCCAAAGTGATACGAGTCATTATTTGATGATCAACCATCCAGTGTATAGCATAAAATTATAGGGTTCAGCAAATCAGGTGTATAATAATGCCATTTTAGTATGGAATATTTTAGGATATAGAAATATAGAAGCAGTGGTCATGAATCAAAAACTGAAAAGAACCATTATTTACTTTTATTTTTTTTTATGATGAAACACTGGCATAACTGGCACATTAAACTAATGATAGAATAGTTGAGAGTCAGAAGGTGCACAGATGGTGTTTGTCCACTGCTCTGATACTGAACACAGTTGCTGGATCCTGCCAAGGCCTCTTCTCTCTTCATCCCTATGCTTCCCTCCGCTGCCATTATATGTATTATCTTTATGCCAGGCCCATCTCCGGACACAAACGCCTCTTGTTTCGCCATTTTAAACCGATCTAATCAGCACTGTGTTAAACAAGAGTGGATCTTTTATGCATTGGGTGTTAGGACAAGCAAATCACCGCTGTAGATCAAGCGAATAAACAACTCCGCCCTGATTCAATTACAACAGCTGGGCCCTGTGCCTTTATCTGGCGCGGACATCATTTCAATCAAAATGTAAAATAATCCAATCCAATAGATGCAACGGAGGAGATAGGATACAGACTGCTGAGCTTAGTTGTTTTATTAAAAAAATACAAGGCGATCAGTGCCTGTTCTCTCCAGCGCCCTCTTTCTTTCTGACAGCTATCAAGAAGTTCCCATTCGCAAACTCCATTACCTTGTGTAATAGCATTCAAAACTGGAAATGAAAAAAAAAAGGAATAGCGGATGAGATTGTTGGCTATATTTTTATGACTCAAAAGCTGTTTTCCGGCGACACAGCCCGGTGCACTTGTATTTGTTTAATTAACAGAAGCATCAAATTTGTCTTGTCCCATCGTGAAGTCTGTCGCCTCTCGCTGTCAGAGCAAGAGCGGTAACGGTGTGCGGTCGTACTCGGAGGGAATTGAAAGGTCGGGGCAATCCCATATTAATGTGGAGTTAATGTAAATGCTTTCTCTCTAAGTTATGGATTTGACAGCAATAGGATACAGGCCACTGCACTTTAGCCCCTTTTAATTAAACTAAGCAGGATGCGCCACGGCAAAAAATTTGAAACAATCACACTATAGAAGGATGAACGAGACGCGAAGGGGAGGGGAGAGAGTGATTTCTCTCAATATAATGTTCAGGGAAATTGAATGTAGTAGAATGTAGAACAATGTTAATAATGCAGCTTGTTCTATCTACAACACTGTAATCTAATAGAAACCAATTAATATAGGACACAGGCCACTGCACTTTTTACTCATTTAATTACCATGTAGAAAAATAAAGCTGTATAAAGTATTTCACTTCCCCCAGCACACATGGTTTTGGGTGCATGCATGACCAATGGTATATATACGAACCATTCTATCTTGTATATGATGAAAAGCAATATTCAACATTTACGAACAATGCACTTGGTTCCAGACAGTTTTAAAACCTCAAACATGCAAGTAAAGAGTATCTATAACATTTTTGCTCAGTCTGGGTATCTGTGTGTGTGTTTAGTGTTAATGTTTTTAGTGAACCATAAGCCCCCCCGGAAAAAAAACAAAACAAAACAAAAAAAACAAAAAAGCAAAACAAAAACAAAACAAAAAAACTACATACTGATTACTTCTCTTACTTACCCCATCAAGCCTTAGGTGTGGTACACTGGATGGTTAGTAGCAGGGCTGACACAGAGACACTGACAGACAGCATTTCACATTCATTCCCTAGGGGCAATTTACACTGGACCGAGTGACATAGTACACAAGGAGAACCCACAGTAACACGGAGAGACGTGCAGACTTCACTCAGAAAGATTGTGTGTGTCGACTGGCGTATTCAATCCAAAAATAGTAGACAATATAAATGCTGTGGGGGTATGAAAGACTAGATAGCAATTACTGTTCATTTGCTTATGCATATTACTAGCTTTTTATTGAAGTATCTTGCTGAGGCATCTAGTCAGTGGGTGAGGTCAGAGAATAAATACGCAGAATTTATCACATCACAAACTCTGAACTTTGACATATCACATTTCTGATACAGATATATTTTGAATGAAATAGAAAACTCCAGTATAACTAGTGTGACCTAACCTGTCTAATGACATTTTGCGTCTGCTGTACCTTCACATATTGACTAATGGCCTATAGGTAATAACTCCCCTTTATATTGAAATGCCCCAGCAGCCGGTTGCCTCCTCTTTTTACAGTGTTGTAAAGCTTATAGAGGTATAAGGAGGAAACAGGGAGGTGTACATTGCTGTTATTCTGGCCCCCTCACACCCAAACAAGCATTTTATAATTCATCACTTGGCCATGACAGATGAGTCCTGCTGGAGAATATTAGAAAATGTCTCAAATCTCATATATATGCTAATAGTATGCTGAGACCGCTTGGATAGTATAGCAGACTTTTTAATCTGCTCTTGCTTGCTACTACTAGAACCATACTGAGTAAAAGTGGAGAAGACAAGTCACAGTTCTTTAATAATTTATGATCAAACAAGTTAGTTTTAGCAGAAGAATAGACATAAAAAGGAGGGAGAAAAGATGTTATCACATATCATACAGAAGAAGTGATGTATTCGAGATGTAATTTAACAAATGAAATACATCCAGTCTGAGTTTGTCAGACACATGTCAAAGTTCGCTTAATAAAAAGCACATAATGTTACTTCAATTGAAAACATCACTGACTTCAACACATGGGTGTGCCGCATACTCACAGCCGGACTAGACCGGTGTGCCTAATAAATTGTCCATTAACCAAGTAGGCTCTATTTCCACCAACCGATTCAGGATTTACATTGGACAACAGGATTCATGCTTGTCTTAGACGATCACCTGAGAAGAAACACAATGTTTTATTTGTGTTTTGGACTTTACTGTTTTGTACATCAAACCCCCTGCAGTCACTTTGAGTATTTACTGCCACATTCACACTGGTAATTGATCACTTGCTCCTGCTCATATGTTACATTTCTTCGTCCTCTTTTTGCATGCATGCGTCATATCTTTTTGGCCCGTTCCTTCTTTCACTCGTCCTTCCTGTTGAGGAGACCTGCCTTGTCGACTAACGGACAACACGGACACAAAATTATTACACGTCATTACACTTTGTAAATCACAATTTACCCAGGCTCAGCAAATGATTCTCCCGTGGGTGCTAAGGCTAATGAATACTGTCTTCTTCACTTTGCATCCATGGGCTCTTGTGCGCACTCACAGACACACTCAATGTCTACGACGAGATGATGAGAAGCTTCTTTGGCATTTTGTGTTTGGAATGTTCCCCAAACGATCAAGTAAATGTGATAAAGAAGGATGACTGGATGAATCTTCACAAGCCCATAGACAAGCATACACTCAGTGGTCACTTCATTAGGGAGACCAAAGAGCTAAACCACTTATAAGGTAATCAAATCAAGCATCAGAATAAAGAAAAATACTTGCAATTTTGAAGTGTGATTGTAGAAGCCAGGTAAACATGTATTATTATTATTATTATTATTATTGTTATTATTATTGTTATTGTTATTGTTGTTATTATTATTATTATTATTATTATTATTATTATTATTATTATTATTATTATTATTATTATT
>JAVQKC010116419.1:0-14582 GCA_036025475.1 Philypnodon macrostomus
ACGTGATTCCATAATATCGGCGACACGCTGTTTTCGCCGATATAATGACCGACTTCCTGTTTGTTGTAGGGCGGGGTCATAATAATATTTTATGTTGGGTACACTGTGGAGAATCACTGTACCAAGTTTTATTGCTCTCTGCCAAAGTAAGTGTGTCCAGAGTCCCATAGGGGTCATAAACATGCATCAAAACAATAATTAGTGAATTATTTAATTGTCATTAATCAAAGATGTACCAAGCTACACAGCTGCCCTGGGGCACACTGACAGGGGCGTGGCTGCCAGTCTGCGCCTACGTCCCCTCCTACCACCACCAATCACACCACATTCATTTATAGGCAATGTGAGTTAAGTACCTTGCCCAGGGAGACAACAACTGTACGCACTCGGGCGGGGATTCGAACCAGCTAACCTCTGGTTTCAGGGCTATATATACTGTTATTAATCCTACCTAAGTTATTACCTTGCTTAAATCAATGCAAATATAAAAACATGTTAATTAAGAATCTATAAGCTCCTTACTCGTTAAATTATACATATTTATTCATGCTTTATTAATGAAAAAATTGTTGGGAGCTATACTAAAAATCTAGTTCACTCATTGGCATACTAGCTGTATATCTTCACTTACTTTGCTATAACAGCATGTTTGAATGTCCTTGAATCTAATCACTTCAAATATGTTAAAGTACTTGACCAAGACATATCTGTATGTTATAACCACTTTGCCCTGAATGTTGTTTGTTTGAAGTCTAGTCTTTGATGCATAATCACATAATACAGCTGACCGGCACTGAGGCACCTGAGGCCCCGCAATGCTCTGTGTGAATCTTGACGTGCTAAATGTGATTTCGTAATAACTCCAGATGTGTTTTTTCTCTCTAAACCAGGATTTGCAGATTTACAGCTGATTAAAACCAACATGAGCTTGTGGTCGTATGAATGGAGTAACTTTGTCTAAGTATATGGCAGCACAAAATGCAAATAGAGTTAATGGTTATTGGTCAGATGTATCCTGTTGGTGGGGGTCAGATCACAGGTGACCATGGCAATGCAAACAATTGCCGTGGTGATGGTGTGATGTGGATTAGGGGTCTGTAAAGCATAAAAGAATGGCCGCAATGTACTCTTGGTACTCTATGCTACTATGGGGAGGGGTAAGATGAGCTAATAAGTTAGTTGAACTAGATTTTGTCATTTTGCTGAGTGAGATGGTTCTGCTGCTAGAAAGTTGTCAAAGAGATGGTTTTGTTGCAAATGTGGTGATGGAGAGTGATAGTTCTGTAGCTGAGGTGGGGATGGAGGAGAATGAGATGGTTCTGCAGCTGAGGTGGTGATGGAGAGAGATGGTTCTGCATCTGAGCTGGTGATAGAGGAGAGTGTGATGTTTTTGTTGCAAATGTGGTGATGGAGGCACGTGAGATTGTTCTGCTGTTGAGGTGGTGATGGGATAGAGCGAGATGGTTTTGTTGCTAGTGATGAAGTGGAGGAGCGTGAGATGGTTCTTTCCAACAAGACACATCTGTTCAAACTGTGATGTAAATAGGCTTCTTAAAATAAAGGTGCAACAAATTTCATATTTTATATTTATATATCTCAAAATATTTCTCACATAACTTATATTCATTAGAATAAAACCCAGGAAATAGCAAAACATTCTGAGTTTAATATAAGAATTCTGTTTACATTTAATGCACACATATGAGTAGTTTTTGTATAGAAATATATATATATATATATATATATATATATATATATACATAAAAACCTATAGAAGGGGGTTTTATTTATTGACCAGTGTTTTTATCGTACTGTTCCCATGGCAAAAACACCTACCACAAACACAAAGTTACGTATTAACTAGCAAAGCAGCCTTCTGCCATCACATGCATAGTTTTGTGTCTTGCTTTTCAGATTCATGAATTGCAGAGTGCCATCCAGTAAGAGATACCAGCCCACTGACTACGAACATGCAGCGAACTGTGCCACACATGGCGTGAGTACACACAAGCTTCAAGAGATACTTAGTGACTTCATCCGATGGAGTGGTTTTTGACTGTGGTAGTGGTTTATAATCTGTGATTCAGCCTGTAGCACTCTCTAATCTGATGTAATCCCTGAATGGCTCTGGCTGTGAGAGCACGGACACAAACATACATACAACATGGAAGAAATCACTGAGAAAACATGGACATTGTGATCTTAAAGCTTTGTGTGGCATAACATTGAGATGATATTACAATATGTGTAATCTCAAAGTATATGTATTTCAGCAAATTAGAATCTTTCATGCAAGATTTATCAAAAAATCATCCAATAAAAATGAACTAACCTAGACCAATTTTATTACCGTGGTTAAATGTTGGTTTATCTGTCCAAGATTTAGTCCAGGTTATACATTTACTTAATTGTATATTTTAATTGTTCTATCATCGTAAATATTCACATCGTTTACAATTATATATAAATTGTATGTTAGTGCTTATAAAAAAATCACAGTGAGTAATCCAAGTCATTGTCATATCAAACAGGTATTGAAAGACACTAGTAATTTCACTTGAGTAACATTAACATTAAAGTCTGTACGCAGACAGCCTCATCTTAACAGGAATAACATTGGGTCAATACAATATTATTCATATGTGACAATAAAAATGCAAACTTCAAAGCCTGCAGAGACTTATAACTCAATAAAATAAGTCTGATCTTTTAATCAAAACGGTTTTGTTGTATTTAGTTTTAGTTTTAGTTTTGATGCAAGAATGTGTGCTCAAAAACTGATCAAAAATATTAGCATCTTCTGTAGCAGTCTACTCCAAGCCATTGTCATGAGGTATATAAACATGGCTTCTGTGTGTATATTTTTTGATAGTTTCAATTAAAAAAAGACTTTACATTTACAACATTATTTTACAATATAAAAATAGAAGCAGATGTTTCATGTTGATCTACAATTTGACCCCCACAGTTCTGGATCCTCCCCAGTCTGGTCGGCGGGTCCGTGCTGTACTTCTTGTCGGTGGACCAATGGCATCGCATGGCCGCCTGGCTCTACGGAAGCGGCCTCACCGGTCTGTTCGTCACCTCCACGCTCTTCCACACGGCCGCCTGGAAAATCAGCCATCTTCGGTGTGTGTACTTCAGTAAACCAGGCCTATGAGCAGATGTTCAATTCACCAAACAGACAAGGCGGTGTAGAAAACAACAGCTGCTGCATGGTGGTGGTCTACTTGATCTCCAGATTCTTTTATATGTACTTTTGAGCTGATTCCACATTTGTGTACAGTGAACTCTCACCTAAAACATTATCCCTAAAAGACAAAACAAAATGCCATGTTGGTAGTAAAGTCAGGGTCGCTGCTAATGTTTTTACAATACACAGATTTTCCACTTTGAAATTAGATACCATGCCATGTCAGGTGATATGGTGTCACCATATTAAATAGATATATACTCACTGTCCACTTTATTAGGGACAATATGAAGTGACCAGTATTGATTTATTGTATTCGAACCACTGTCTGTGTATGTGTGTCCCTGTGTCAGCCCTGCTAATAACGGCCCATTTTCCAGCATGTGGCCCGTCTAAGACCCATAGTGACACCGTGTCTCCTGATTGGCATAAAAAATATTTATATGATCACAAATATATCCCATGATAACTGTACACCCGTGTTACAGATCACATATCACTTGCTATATAATGAATTAGCTCGCATTTCTGACATTTATGACTTTATTTTATTTCTTATCTTTGTGTCTCTCTTTGTTCATAGGAAAGTCGAGCAGCATTTCCATATGTGCGACAGAATTGCCATCTACTTCTTCATCGCTGCCTCCTACTCACCCTGGTGGGCCACAATACACGCATATGATGGACTGCAGTAATATGCAAATCTGGGACCACAGAGCCTGACTATGTGCTTGTTCATATTTGTTAAGGTTGATGCTGCGCGAGCTCGGACCGTGGGCGTGCCATATGCGTTGGCTAATATGGGTCATGGCATGTATAGGATCCATATACGTCTTCTTCTTCCACGAGAGGTAACCCAGCCTTCCCTCTTTGTCCGGGTTTGACACAATTAGCCCCGAAACCCGACACCTCCTGACTAGTATGTTTGAAGCAAAAACACTGTCATGTGGTGTTCAAAGTTGATGTATTGTCTTCTCGTGTTGCGCTGTGGTAACTGTAGGTATAAGCTGGCGGAACTGCTGGGCTATGTAGCCATGGGGGCCGTGCCTGCTTTGGTGATCTTGTCCATGGTAAGCACAGTTTTAACCTGGTGTTTTTGATCTGGACCAGTTTAAAAAAGACTGTTTAAAATAGTTACATGGAGGATGTATAGAACGTATAGATTTATGTATAATAATCCAATTCTTTGCAACAGTCCGATTCCCTCTTTGCTATAACGCCACAGATTGGCAAATGAGCTTGGATTACATTTCTTTATATAAACTGCTAACAAGACATATTATGGTTATTATCATGGAGCAATGTTTAGCACAAATCCTCAAAGCTTTGCCTAATTTTTGAGACCATCCCATTGGCTGTGGCCAACACATTAAAAAGTTTATCGACCACCATAAGGAACGAGACACAAATATAGAAAAATAAATCATAATTGGATGGTGGCTTATTCTGTTAATAACACTCTTTAGTGCTTATATCTTCATTTAATACAGATAAAGAGCGATTCCAGCACTGGCTACATAAGTTTTGCGCATGTATTCTAGGTGGAGCGTGCAGGTGTGTGCGAGCTGGCGGTGGGCGGAGTCTTGTACACGGTGGGTGTGGTCTTCTTTAAGAGTGACGGCCTGGTCCCATTCGCTCATGCCATCTGGCACCTGTTTGTGGCGGCCGGAGCGGGCGTTCACTACTATGCCATCTGGAAGTACCTGTATGTACCTGGCCCACTGCTGCAGACCGCCAGGTGACAAGAGACAAAAAAAAGCCTTACCTTTAACTGCCTTATCTTTATTGCTGCTACTGATCACAAGGGGCCAAAAACATTGAACCAATTTAACATTACTCTTAACTCTTGTAAGTCAACAGGGCATTAAGGCAGTCACAGAGGTTTGTCATGGTGCACTATTCCGCTATATAAACTCTGTGTCACTGTAAGTAAGCCCAAAGTTTTTCTCTAAAGCATTCCAACTCAAAGTGATGTGCCAAGTTTTTCCACAAAGACATTCCTACATGTCACAGTGCTATATTTTAATAAGGTTTTATTTACTCCTGTCCTGTTTTTCAAAAGGTCAGTTTGGCTTTGGTTAATCCCTTTAACATAAGTGTTCATATTTTGGGGATGCACGTGTTGGTGTGTAGATCTTTATTCAGTATCACACAAATCCAGAGAGCTCTAAACAGAAGACAGCCTCTCACTGCTTTGATGTCATAACAGGTATCAGAAGAGCTGGTCTGGTTATGATCCTGTTATATGCTTTGATGTTTGTATTAGTTTGGTTTGTTTATAGACTATGATTGCCTATTTCATAAAATTGATTGATGAGCACTTTTCCATCAGTGAAATGGTATACAAAAGGAGCTTATACTATAGATTATAAAAAATGTTGTATATGTACGTCTACATTTAAGACAAAACTTTAATTAAATCATTATTTTTATTCTTGATACCTCAGCACTGTGTAGATCACACAAACTGTTCCTGTGTTAAAATTAAAAACACTCAGGTAGTGATGAATCTTTTTTAATCAGATGATCTATTTTATAATTATATTACAAATACTGTAATAAAAAGTAGACACAATGATTGTTTTGTGGTTTGTCAAATATACATCACATGATACTTCCCCACAGTGAGGTATAGTATACTTTTACTGGGCCTGTGTGAGGCTGGTGAGTGTCCTTAGGCTGAGGGGCGTGGCCACATTAGTGTCTCTGTGCCACTGTGGTTTAGTAACGTGAAGGGGCGGAGTCAAGACGCTCTGAGCAACACCAGGGGTTTTCAACAGTGACCACAACTCTTCTCCTCTGGTTACTATGGCAACAAGGTCTTCCTCATCTGAACACCAGGCGACGGAGCCACCTCTGGTGATGGTCCGTAGTTTAGAGAGGAACAGAGACACCCTAAAACATAGAAAAAATTATATAAATACAGTGTATAAAAACTATATTACAAAAGGGTACATAAGGGTTTAGATATGATGCAAAAGCCATAACTGATGATCACCTGGGGATTAGGTCATGTGACCTGGATGCCAATTTAGCAAGTGCACTCATCAAAGTTGTCATAACTCTTGGGTTCGGACAAGTGCCCCCTGGAGGCGGGGCAGAGGAAGTGATCTCAAACAGCACAGCCTCCAAAGCCTCAAAACAAGATGTTATGTGTCTCACTGAGCAGCGGGAGTCACACGAAAGAGAAAGGTATTCTCCAAGCACCCACACCTGAACGACAAAACATGGTGTCAGTGTCGGATATAATGCAGACATTATTTCAGTGCAAGATTTTTTACAAGAATTAGAAATATGAAATGATATATGCTGCATTATGTCCGAAATGAACTAAAGACACAATCTCTCACAACATGAGTGTAGAGTTCCTCTTTGTTGTAGACATTAGATGTGGTTCCAGCAAAATCGAGCAGCTCATGTGATTGGTCGACCACTAGAGACGGGTGGAGCTTACACAGCTTCAGCAGGTGACAGCTGAACACTCTGCAGGACATGGATAGAGCAAAAAATTTAACTAAGGTCACATGTACCTCTGAGAGAACTACAACAAATAATTCACCTATGAATTTCATTCATGTAGTTGGGGACTTTAAGAAGGAGACTGCTTCTCTCCAGTTGTACTAGGATCAGTTGGGACAAAAGCTTCTTATCAGCCACCTGAAAAACATGCTATTTATTACACACTGCTTAAAAATAGTAGTACTAGTAGTGCAATAAAGAATCCAACCTTAATTACTGTGTTAAAATATATATGCAATAACACAGGAACAATCTGTGCACACTGTACTACTCTAGGCCAATCAACAGACTCAGCCAGCAATTCATGGAGCACATTCAGTCGGTCAATAGTATCTCCTAAAAACGATGGTAAAAAAGACAAATCAATAGCCTGTTGTAATGCATGTAATCAATACATTGGGCGTTACCGTGGTTACCTGAGCCTGCTTCACCTCTAAGCAGAAAGAGAAAAAGACCTCGGAAAGAAGGGTTTCTAAACGCATCCACAGCCTGAAGTCCACGAGAGCTTGGCTCAGTTATGGGCAGGAGCACAGACCTAACATACACAAAAATATTTTTTTCTTTTAATTTGAGCACATAAAAATTTAATAGCAACTGTTGGATACCTCAGCTGTAGGGCCAGAGTGGCAGAAAGACAGGGCAGATCCAGCAGAGTGTGCAGCAACTCGATTGCACTTCCAGTTGTAACCATCGAGGGCAGCAGATCGATAAAGTCATCCACCATCGCTGGACTGTCCCAAGCCAAAAACTAAAGAAGCACAACAATAAACACTTATATTTTTCTGTTGCAAATCGTTTTTTTTTTTAAATAGGTTTGCGTTTACCTTTAGCAGGTTTGGGAAGTAGCGGGTATACTGGGGCACTTTGAGCTCCAGGTTTTGGATGTTGAGGTGAATAAAGCGTAGAAACTCATGTGCCAGGAGGGAGTCATTGAAGAGTTCAGCGGGGAAACGGCTAAAAATCAACTGCCACATGCACTCACAGTCCACTGCTGCCATCTCACCTGAATACAAAACATATATTTGTAGTCAAGTCTGTATGCAAAGTAAAAATAAAATACTATACCAGATACAGACCATGGTTGAGGTAGAACTGTGCGATTGGCAGCAGAACTCTGGCATAAGACAGATCAGAGTCCAGGCGGCCATAGAGCGCCTTTACGCACGGGAACACTCGGTAAACCAACGAGCTATCCTCTATACACAAGGTGTCAAGGATACACACCGCTTCCACAAGACACTGAACAAAACACATGCAGCTACAATCAGTCGCTCCAGGTTCTCTGGCAAATTACTTACTCATAATAGAGTAATGTAGGTTGACTTACAGCTTTTTGCAACTCTACATCAGTTCTTTTTTGTGCCTCTAAAAAACATTAACATAGATATATTATACAATCATGAAATATTATGAAATTATTAATAAATACAAATTACAGTTTTTAAGGATTATCAGTCAAGAGTATATTTTTTATAGAATCTAGTATGTTTAACTATGACACACTTACTGCGGTCGCTCTGTTCGATGAGGCGTTGACAGTACTGAAAAGTCTTCTCTCTCAGTCGTTCTTTTGGAGGCAGGAGCCGACTGGAGGAAGAGGTCGCTGAAACCATGGAGATAACCGACCCGTCCACCTCTGAGCGGTCATCTGCAACAGTCCTCTATGTCAATCAATCAAGAACGTAATCAACTAACAGATTTGTCAAAAATCATCCATGTGATCATATAGTATAAGTGGTTCAAAAACTGATTAATGTTCCATTCCATTTGGTTTAGATAAACAGAAACTCACAGTAGCCAAAACAAGACAGTAACAAAAACTTACAGTACTAGCACCTTTAAAAATTAACACATCACTGCTAATATTAACCCTTCAACACAACATCAGATGTGACACACTGTAGTAAAAAAGGAGTGAAAAAGGAGTTCCTGGTGGGGCACAGGTTAAAAGAGCAGTGAGTTAAAGCCATGTTAAATTATCGCACTGACGATGTGCTGCCCGAGAGTTAACAGATCATATCAGAGTTTAGTTCACAGAAGGCTCTCAGACGGATGTACATGCAGAGCTAAACACACACTCATGTATCTTACCATTGGACAGGGAGTGTGAGTGGGATAGGGAGAGGCTGTACTGCAGCCTGGCTGCTGGAGACGTTGAAAACACACATTATGTAATGATTGAGGCACAACAGTACTGGATACTTACTGAATCTAACTCTTATAAATTAACTAAATAATGAATACTTTGTTCTTTGTTATTACCATTTAGTAATTGACATGCTTATTATCAGTAAATAATTAATACCAGTCTCTGCAGGGTTATTACAACTGGAAACAGAGTGGTAAGTGAGAAGCCAATTGCGCAACATGGAAAAAGAGTAGACATTCAACCACTGGTCTTCAGTGAAGCCCTGGCCCACACACAACACTGTAAAGAAATCTCCCGACACGGTCCCATCCAGCTCCGCTATTGGCATTGGCTGAAACAAATTGAGAGCATATTTCAATGGAGTTTTTTTATTAAACTATACAGGGCAGTTGTTATAATGCCCACCTGTCTTGACCGACTCCCTGAGAAGAATCCTCCGGGGGAAACTCCCTGAGTAATGCTGGCGTACCGCAGCCAATCCACAAGCTTTTTACTCAGGATTGTGACATGCTCTGTTAAAGGGTCACAACAAACGTTCTATCAATTCTTGTATTAATTTATAAATGTGGTATTTGTGTACTACCTTCTGTTAGGGATTCAGGGTTGTGTGTCAAAATTGTATTGAGAACAGGCAAAGTGTGGGCTTGTGAGTGAGGTGAGCCTTCTGGATGTCGACTCTCTAGACTTCGCACAAGTTGAGCACAGAAAGGAATCAGAGCAGTTGTGGAGCTGGCCTGTGGAGGTTTGGGGGTGTTAAATTAGATAGTTTGTAGTACATCTTTCACAATAATTATGATCAATGTGTGTGATAGTACACCTGTGATAGCAGCAGACCAGCGCCATGGCTACTTGAATGACTAGGGTTATTCTGGATGTAGTTCACTTCTTGATCAGACAGGGGCAGTGTTTCTCTAAGTACAGCCGAGCCCAAGATTTGAAGGTGCTCTGAAGGGGAGGAGATGAGGGAGAAAATCCTCTTGTGAAGCTCTGCGGGCAACCTTTGACATAAAATAAATACCGTTAACAATGATTGAATGATTACACATTGTCTCTTTGATTGATTATCAGTGTGATTACCAGCACCTTCAGGTAAATAGGATAGTTACATGTTTGCATAAGTCATATGGTCATATAGCTAGCTCCACAAATCAACATCCAATAAAAATGTATATGTTGTCTTGAAAAAAAGCAGTGCAAATGCGAATGTGAATGAATGTATATTAAGCCTTTATTTAACCATGGATTTCATGAATAAAAAGAGGATATGCTGAGGTATAAGAGCTGATAAGATACACATAGACTGGTTAGAATCTATATAGAATGAGACATTAAATTGCATCTTACTTCCTGGTGAATTTAGTGGCTGACAGAATGAGGTGCAGTCTTTGCAGAGAGTCTACGGCCTCGTGTCCAAGCTCCTTACCCTGGAGCAGTTTAATAAGTCTGCTGTAAAATTTCTCCAGCTCAGACTCCTGGATGTCCCTGGAAAAATCAGTTTTATTAGACATCAACACGATTTAATAAGGTAACATGAATAAATATAGATATACACATTTATCTTTAAATATATAGTTATCGAGTTGTAATGTGAATGCAGAATGTGACTAGCATGGCTAAGGAAGTAAGTAAAGATAGTATACGCGTAAAGACCTCCAAAATACAAATAATAATAATACAAAATATATATACCTCGCCTGTTTAATTAGGCTTTCAGATCCGTGAGAGTACATTTTGGAAGTGAGTGATTTGATTCTCTAATCCAGACAGATGTAAACAGTGCGCTCGCCAATCTAGTCCTGATTGAAATCACATGACCGTCACTTTGGTTCCGCCCTTGAGGAAGTTAGGAGGTGTTCCTTTTTATGTTTTTACCCCACGTATTACATTTTGTATTTTATTTATAATTAATATGATATATATTTATATATATAAATAAGTAGTTCTGTGACGAAAAAATACAAAAACAAATTATTAAAATTTATAATACAATGCATAGCCTACAAAACACTAGTACCCTGATCTTGGGCAAGCAAAGTATAGTTGTTTACTGTATCCGCAAAAAACTAGGCCTATATAAAACAAAAAAGATAATTCTGGAGGAACATTTAACTTTTATTTAGATTGCGGCTACTGTGTTCACCAAACCAATCACGAGTCATGAACTTGACAATTAGGATAGTTTAATTATTTGTGCTCAATGGAATAAAATAAAGATTACATCTGAGTTTGTTTTAGTTTTTCAGAAAAAGTGACAACTACAAAGGTCCCGATTCCCCAAAACAATCTGCACCTACATATCACGCAACAATGCTGCTGGGTGCGCTTCCTCGGTGCACGGGGTTTATTTCCATCCGACTTCACACCGCCCACACTCTTTACTCAAACACACACATACCCATACCCCTCTCACACTCGCACACGTCCCATGCCTGGCACCGTATTCATAATTGCTCCTCTGGACAAATGGAGACAACTTGAGTCCGCTGGATTTAAGGACGCACGGACGCACTTCGTGAGGCTTTAACAGTGAGAATCGAGTCGACGTTTTCAGGCCACGTTAAGATCTTAGTATCTGGGCATCACATCTGTAGCTTTTCAGGTAAGCTAATCATGTGCATTTAATATTTTATGATGCAAACATAAATAGGCTAACTAGGCTACTTGACTACATTCTATGACTTCTTGCAAGACTTGTAGGATTTGGGAATTTGTGTTATATTCTGTATACAGTATATATTTACATTGAGAGTGAAGATTTTCTACACAAGCCTACTTTTAAATGTATTGATATGACCTGAAAGCTTTTTGGTCCCATCAACACTGTATGACTTTGGAATCTGCCCCAGCTCTCAGTCATGAATGGACCATTATCTGGTGCTACTAACATGTTTGGGATTCCAATAGCAGGTGCACTTGGACTTCAGTGGTTCCAGTGATATGAAACAGACAGACAATCAGCATTAGGTTGGACTTTTCATTCAGTTCTCATGCATTCGACTTTTTTATGTTTGGGGGTTACTTGAGTTTGTATGTGTTCATCCTTTATGCATCTGCACACCATGTCTTCATTCGTTTTTGGGTATGTTGTTATGGACATCTACAGAACCTGAGCACAATACAAAATACAACAATTATATTTCCAAAGGTGGATAGTAATTAATTAGTCACATCATTTACTTGAGTAACATTTGAATTACATTTTACCTACTTTGAGTGATTTTTATTTTTGACTTGAGTATACATTTGGTTCTCAAGTATTTTTACTCACCTATACTGTCTAGGTAAACATACAATATTACATTCACTTTTTTGCTCTTACTTGAGTGCATTTTTTGGCTTCTCTCTATGCTATTCACCTCTGACCAGAATGAATTTTCCAGAATCTGTCATTCCTTACACTACTACATCTATTACCCCTAGCAGCTGACCCTCCATTCATCTGTACTTGTTCCATGTATCAGATTCCTATAGTCTTCTGTTTGACAATGCAGTCTTTATAATGGTGTGTACACCCAAACCAATCATATGTGGCCATCAGCCACCTGCCCAGCCAATCGCAGTGAACCTAGACCCGGCACTTACAGGATCACTGCTCTCTGTGGAGTGCTCTGTACACTTAGGGCTTTGTGTGACAGGCCAATGGAAAAAGAACTTTTGTTGTCCAAAGGGATCACTTGTTTGTTGCCGAAAAACATTTTAAGTAGACCTTTGGTGAGTCAGTGGTGTGGTGAAACTGTACTAGAATTGGTAGTTAGTGTACAATAGTGGGTTTGGGGCTCCTCTCTGGTGATTTGGAGAGGTTTGGAGACACATTGCTAGGTAAATAACTTTCAGAAATATGCACTCTACAGAGCACTGAGACGAAACATTTCATCAGTGGTTATAAGCTGCTCACATCTTTCTGTCTCTTCATGCGAAACCCAAATAGACTCTATTTACTATCTATCTTTCTATGTCACAATAGTAAGAGAGCCTATATTGTAAAAACCCTGCAGATGGAAATCCAAATTTACACCAAAAATCAAAATATTTTGAACACACATTTCCTGTACTTTTTAATACGCTAGCATTGCAGTCTTGCCTACCACTATTGCACAGCACTGTATCCTTATACCTCATGTAGAAGTAGGATAGTTAAACAAACATATTTACAGCTTTCCAATGCTGTGAGATTCTGCCCAAAAAGGGAACTGAACCGGGAACCTGACACTGCCTACCCTTGGACTGCATAATATTTTGCAATTGCCAACATGCGCAATATCCCTATCACAGGATCATCAA
The DNA here is from genome assembly GCA_036025475.1 of Philypnodon macrostomus. Classification (NCBI taxonomy): domain Eukaryota; kingdom Metazoa; phylum Chordata; class Actinopteri; order Gobiiformes; family Eleotridae; genus Philypnodon; species Philypnodon macrostomus. The sequence continues at coordinate 13,143 of JAVQKC010116419.1, forward strand.
AGTAATATTATTATTTTATTCCAACAGGCAGGCATTCAAATACTGATATATGTTTTCATTGAATTTTGCTCAACATCTTTTATTAAACCCAAGGGTATGTACACTCACTGGCCACAATATTAGGTGGAGATTGTACCTAATGAAGTGGTACCCAGTCTGCTGCTGCTGCTGGCTTTTGTCATCTTGTGCATTCTGGCAATATTCAAAGTCACTTACATTGCCTTATATAATAATACATGAACCATGAACAAATCCTATTTTTCTATTTGCCCTCACAAGCATGTAAACAGATCTACCTAATAAACTGGCCAGGTGTAATTCAAGGAAACTTAAACAGAATATATGAAACTGCCTGCTCTTGGACGGCACAATATTTTGCAACTGCCATCGTGCACAAGTCAAAACATGGATGTTATGTCCTTCCATGGACCAGGCATTCAAATAGTTAGTGCTGTATTGACATTTATTTGGAAGTAGGAAAGTAGGCCTACATATACAGCATTGTGTGAGGTTGTTTTCTAGCTTTCACACATACAGGCTATAAAACAATAAAGCTATTCTTCTCTCTGCAATCTTCATACTGTGAACTTTGGCTTATTGGATATCTGTGTTCATGTGTACTGTTTAAATCAGCCTAATAATTAGCATGTAGCATATCTTACAAGATTGCTTTTGAAGAACACCTTTTGGCAAAGTGTTTAGCCTGAACTGTAAACATAACAGACAGACAGGTTTTTCTAGCTACATTAGCATTGTCCCAACATGCATTTCTCCAGACCAGAGGTTCTCAAACTTTTCATATCAAGTCCAAGGGCCAACTCTCAAAATGTGTACTGGATGTTTTCTCCAAACTAAGACTAGGGCTAAACTGTGACTGAACTAGGATTGAACTGCAGTCTGAACCCAAACAACTAGGTCTAAACTGAGACTAAACCAGGTCTAAAGAATTACCTGAATTTTCGAGGGCTTAACTAGGTCTAAACCAGGTCAAATTACCCAAGACTCTGTAGTGCCACAAGAAAGAGTAGTTGACTTTTACTACAGTTTGAGAAACCACTGCTCTTGGATAATTACATCGGCGAAACGATGATATTATGGAATCTCGTCGGTGTTTGTCCGCATCTGCAGATCCTAGCTGTGAACACGATAACTCAAAAACGACAGCCTCTAACTTGCACATACTTTGCCCGATTAGGCTCAAACCTGAAATACCAAACTAGGCCTGTGCTGTCGTCCCCGACAGCAAGGTGTATATCGGCGAAAACGGCCCCATACTTCTGCCCCGTACGTCTGCCCTATACGTCTGCTACAACTATTACCAATGGCACCTTAATCACTTTTTTGATTTGTCTGGATGTTTGTGAAGAATGTTTTTGCCAAATTTAGAAAATTCCCTAAAGCTGCATTATTCTTTCAGTCTATAGGGGGCGCTATAGAGGT
>JAVQKC010116437.1:0-14608 GCA_036025475.1 Philypnodon macrostomus
CTCTCACAGTGGACATGCACCTACGATGAAAATTTCAGACCCCTTCATGACTTCTAAGTGGGAGAAATAGCAAAATAGCAAGGTGTTCAAATACTTGTTTTCTTCACTGTATACACATAGCAAACAATATCTTTTTGGAGCTCATGTAGTCTCTCACACACTATAGGACACTCAAATTTAGCACTTTGGTTTACTCACTCTGTACTTCCATATGGAGCATGACAATCAAACTTTTACTTGAGTAGCCTCTCATATTCACAAAACAGCAGGCTTGGCACCAAACCTACAAAGTGACAAAATCTCACTTATAGGTTATCAGACAGCAATATTATATCTGTCACAGCAACACATGTATTAAAATATTACATTATAACACAATCATTCATCAGTTTTATTTGAATATGTGTCAGACTACATGTAGTTCTACGTAGGGTAGTCCAGAGACAGGTTTTTTTTCCCGGAGAATGCTCCATCATTTTTCTGCTTCATGGGGTGTTCTTGCCCAGCTGCCTTTACCACAGCTCACACCTCAGTGCACTTCCCTGCCACTGAACACTCATCTCTTCCACTGCAATGCATCAAAGCTGGCAAGATACTGTATCTTAAGATCACCCCAACCACTCCACATGTACACAAGGTCTGTACAGAACGATAAGTAATTAAGGAGGTCTTTGAAGAGAGACATATTCAAAATCCTGTCAAGTGTCCAGTCCTTTCTGATCGTACAGTTATGTTTTTTTCATTATGATATTGATCTTAAGTCTAACATAACTCAATTTACAATATGCAAAGCCTGGCCCTCTAATTAAACATGTCTGCTTTAAGACTTCACCCTCTCACGCTATAATACAGGAGAGTTGCCAATTCTTAAAGTCTTGCTATTACTTAACCAGAGTAAGTATATAAATAGGAATGATACACGATTAGAAATGATTGATTGTTTAGTATTTTGCAAAAGAAAAAGGCTAAATTGAAGAATTGTAATCATTTTTACATCTGGCATCACAAAAGCAGACTGGTAGACTCGTTGGCTTGTCTAAAAGCTTCTCTGCTTGTCTCTCCATAAAAACATTTTTGCAGCACTGCGCACAAAAAATGTCTTTGTCTTTTTCCCTAGAGTTTTTCTGGGAGCTCTATTTTTACATCTTCGTGGTGACATTAATATTTCATATTGTGTTGGCCAAGTTTTGCTCTGAGTCCACTGTGTCCAGAGCCTGTGCTGGTGAAGGCTAAGAATAATCTCTAATTTGACTGGATTTATGCAACATGACTGGGCGATTAGCAAGATAGCACCCATGCAGAGAAAAGTGAGAAAATGTCAACATAATGGTCATGGTGAGGTTAGACTCAAAACTCATTCATGCACAGTAAAGCTTTTCACAACACTGGAAAACTCAATTGTACCTCTATTGTTTTGCTGAATGGATACGATCAAATTGATTCATAACAGTGTATTTGTCCCAGTAACTAATTGTAAACGAGTATACAGTATATGTATTTTTGGTAACACTTTATTTCCCATAGCCCTTAACTACAATGTATCTACCTCATTAAGTACAATGTAATACACTGTGTAACAGACTATAAAACCATGTAATTACATTGTACCCAACCATAACCCCAACCATAACCCTAACCATTCTTTGATGTTGTTACAGATTGCTTATGTAATGACCATCTTTGTAGATGTATATATACTGTATGTATCAGAATTCAAACAGAAATTCTTTTGAGTTTTAAGTGTGGCTTATGCATAATGTTTCAACCAGTTTGACTGATTTCATCAATTGTGAAACATTTGTTGAATATAACATATGAATAATGATAGAGCTTTATCAGCTACAAATAAATAGTCTTTAAGCCTGAAATAAGCCCTTGATTAAAGACTAGAGTTTAAAACATGCTGCCTCTCAGCTCACAGATGGGAGATGCATTTTGAAATCCACTCCAAACTCCAATTATGCAAACATAAAAAGGAGCTCCATGGATTCTCATCAAAGCCTTCAGATGCACCAGTCTCTCGTGTTCAGCGCAGGATGTGTCACTGGTGAAATGACAGTTCCTGTGAGGTTGCAATCTGATATATTTGAATATGCAAGGATGTCAAAAGTCTATAGACAGTTGACATGTATCCTCACCAAAGTTCAGTTCAGTTTTCTGGTTTTTCAGTTCTATAATATTAAATAGTTCAAGTTTCAAACTGTATTCAGACATACTCTATGTAAAAGTTATTAAAATGTGTTCTCGCAAGAAGATCTCCAGCCATAAGGGGGACAGTAAATAAATTCTTCATTTTGGATTCATTATCATGTGAGGTACAGTATAACTTTCCGTGCAACAGCCATATTTTTGCTAAAATGTGCAATTGTGATTCATTCTCCCACTCATTCAAATTTAGATTCACCGGTTCACTTGTAGACATGTCTTTGTGCAGTGGGAGGAAGAGGAAAAGAGAAAGCCCATAGTAACACAGGGAGGACATCCAGACTCCACAGAGATTGTGTGAGACGTTCTAACCACTGTGCACGCCTGCCAACAAACAGACTATTGGTATTTCTATCATTCACAACCCCCATCTCTGCAACAGCACCTATTTTCAATCCAAACATTGTCTCCACTCTGACAGTATTCCCCTCTACCAATGCCTCTCTATAGGGTAATCCTGTGGAGTACATGTAAGCAGCTTTTCCTACAAATGTGATGTGTTTCAAGTTGCCATATCTTTAGTCCTCTGATTTAATTAAAGCCCCCGGATCAGCACTCATTTCAGTCTGGCACACAATTACCACTCAGAACCCCCTGAGAGCTCCCGTGTAGAACAAAGACAGAAAAATATCCCAGGGTAATGTTATCTTATTAAACGGAGAGTTGTTTTCATCCGGTCGTTCACTCGGTCTTCCTAAAGGGCACATCGTGGCAAAGTCTGTTTCGGGGTTTACAGAAGATCAGCAATTTCCTGACCCAAATATGTACACGGCAAAGGCGACCTGCAAAGAAAATGGATGGATGTATGGAAGGTTGTGAACTGAAAATGTCTTTGTATCAGGAGATCAACCTGGGGTGTACGATAAATCATCAAGAGGGGAGAAAACAATAGGCCATTATCTCAGAAAGCCCTGGGTTATACAGGGAGAAGTACAGTGTCGATATCCAGTTCTTTTTATTTCATATTGAAAAAGATTACGTTTTAATATTCTTTTGTATGTATGTACTCATTCATGTAATTTTCAAATGTATATAGACCTAATCAAAAAATAATAATAAAAAAATAAAAACACTGAAAAAACGCTTTTCAAGATTCCCACAGTTCATTATTCTATCGCACTGGTAAACTACCTCTATAGCCAAAGCTGCCCTGGGACAGACTGAGTCATTGCACCTGTGATGTATTTGACTATATTCTATCTGGAAACAACAGCAAGATGAACAACGTGAAGTATGATTCAAACCGCCATCCAGGTCTACCACCTGAGCTACTGTTGCTCCAATCTAGCAATTATATAACCACATGCATACATAACATTTTATTTATATAATTCAACATGAACACAATGTCTTATTTCCATATCTTATAGGCTTATACGGTTACATAGCTTGAGTACCCATTTATGTGAATAGAATGTATGCCATAAAAAGGACGGTTTAACATCAGTTGACATTAGAAGCAGTCGGCCAATGTTAGTAACAAAAGAGGTCATGCAGAACTGAAAACTCCCAGAACCCTGACCCTGAATCTTGACTCCAATTCACAAAAGGCCACAAAATATGCTGCGAGCTACAAAGACTCACTGCTCTGTCCCCAACTCGTGTTCACATTGTACAATACAACTGTCAACCAGTCATGGTCTTAACCAGCAGAAATATTATCATTTGTTCTATAAGCATTTGTCAAACTCAACAAACTGCACTAACAATATTCTTTAACTGTGATGGTTTGCAAAGTCCCATGTTAAAGTCCACTATTTGGCTCCCAATGTGGAAAGACACAGGATAATAATTTGGACTATGGCAAAAAGCAACGTGAAGATGAGCAAATAAACATACAAACTTCAGTCAGATTAGACCACATTAGACGCTGTTGATGTGTCTTGAATGTTAGCCAGTGTTCACACAATGGTAAGAGATGAGGAAACAGCACTCCAAGGCTATGGGGGGCGCTAGCGTCTCACCTTGGTCTCGCGCTCCTCTAGCAGAGTCTCCAGCCTCTTCTGTGCAGCGCGGCCCTCGTGGTCGTCGCTCACGATCAGGATGATGTGGTTCCAGTTGAACTCTCTCATCAGGTCAAACCAGACGTGGGCCTGGTGTGAGTACGGAGGGACGGTCCGCAGGAAGGACAGGTGAATACTCTGGACAGGTCAACAAACGAGCAGTTAGCTTGTGATGTTTCGCACTTGAACAAATCCATTACATGTGGAAACTATCAGACATACCTGCAGAGTCCGCAGTATAAGGTCAAAACAACCATATGTATCATGAGACATTTATCATGCTCATTGATGTGTACTTTATGCATTCATATTTGCTGACCTTTTACAGTTAACCCTATATAAGCCAGCATACCCTGGCTCAGGCAAGCCCTCCTCTGAACATTATGTGCAGCATTGTTCTCTCAGTGGGACAGATGTTTGTGAGCACTCAGAATTGCATTTTTATGTTTCTCTGAGGAAAACATCAAAATGATTTTGAGGCTTTTATTTTTGACCTCTTGATATTACCACTGAGGATAAAGGAATATCATGCAATATTTCAACCTGTTATCTCCCCCCACACAGTAGCAGTGTGCAACTGAAGCCATGCTTGAATAAATAATGTCACAAAATGTAAGACTGTGTTGGCTTTGAGGAGTTATATATATAAAATGAAATGTCCTCTCGATATGTTTTAGCAAAAAAGCTTTCTCCGGTACATTTTGGTCCATCTTCTGTTTCTCAGTAGAAAAGACCTCTCAAACCTAAAGGCCAGGGTAGAGTAGCATATTCACGAGAAGAGTTAATGATGAAGTTTCATGTATAATTTTAAAATATACTTCTATTCCATTATGATGAAGACTGTATTTAGTTCAGGAAGTAAACTCCATTCTGACTGAAACTCACTTTGTGCCCTGGACATATATTGTCTTCATGCTCATAGTTCAAATTAACTACTACTACACCAAAAGTTTCAATATTCAACACAATTATTTCATTTGTATATCGTCCTAATGTTATACAGCAGAGACTCCCCTGAACAAACTCTGCTGCCAAATCTCAACATAGCTGAATATCTATGGAGTAAACAGATGCCACACTTCATCACATCCAGATAACTCTCAGTATAAAGTATGCAGACGCCCGCAAGCTGTTTCCTCTCCCGACTTCAGTGGCTCTAATTGTGTCATGAACCGTTTTGATGCAAGTGTTAAATGTGTTTGTTCTTTTATTTATGCAACAACATTAAAGATGAATTTTCTGAGACACATTAGTCGAGTCCCAGTCAAAATGAATGAGTTCCTCTTATTATCAAGCAGGTTTAAGAGTGGCTAATAGACAGCCATGGGACATTTCATTTGGGAGTATGTGAAGCCATCCCAGAGGAGATGTTTTGGGGCTAGGGCTGCACAACATTGCTATCTGTGCATTTAAGTCATATAAATCCATATCCCTACTGTAAGAGTCACTCACCTTGTCTGAGTAGATGGACATGCGGGTGGTCAGACCCACAACAGGGATGCGGTAGAAGCCGGCGGTGTAGGAGACAGGTGTGGGCGTCAGGTGGTCATTGGACTGGGGAGGGTGGCTCACCAGGATGGCATAGACCTGCACATATAGAAATAATACTGTCTGAACTGTCTGTTATTACAAAGACAATAATGTAATAATGTAAAAGGTCAATGTTATGTACAGCGACCTTTTTGACTCAAACTACAGACTTAGGAGGCAGTGATGTTTGCTAACAGTGTGATTTCAAGTCAACTTTGACCTTTCTGATTCTAAGGGTTATTAATATGATCTATAATACTAATTGAATTCTTACACACAAAACTAAAGCCTCTCAGCCCAAAGGCCACACCTGGCATTCACCCTACTGGGAAGATGTTATAGTTGGTCTATTACTAACTGTTACATCAAAATGATATTAAAAGTAGAATTAGGGAAAGTAAAATATATTCAAGGTTTTTCTCAGATATTGAATATTTTTGGAAGTGGTATCGCTTTCAAGAATGCTGCTTTTTGAGCTATAGTTATTATGTCTTGTTGTTTGAGCCTGATTAAAAGTGACTATAACTATAGTTATGCAGATGCTCCTGGCGTGGGGCGCAATCACAAAATGATGGCTGCTCTCTCATCTCCAAGTCTAATGGAGAAACACAGAGTACCCGGGTCTTAGGCCAACAGACAGAGAGATTACTTTTGTAGTAAAGCAATAATATATCAAAGAAAAAATACTTCAGTGAAACTTGAAAGTCCATTAGCTGCTTTTACAATGATGAGGCATATTAGTCAAGATAAATGCAATATTTCATGCATTCATTCAAGTCTGATGTAACTTAATAGAAAAACCTGGTTGTGAATTGTGATTCATAGGCTGTTCCCTTAAAGGACTGCCATCTGCATCCACCTAACACTATCATCTACAAACTCGTCTCTCACACAAACTAACCCCATGTCTTCTTTTACATTCACTGTGTGCAAACCATCTCAATCTGGAATATCTGACAGATCAGTGTTTTCATTGAGGTGTTTAGGTCGGCCAAAAGGAGTTTTTTCGTGACTTAACAAGCTCTGTGCATGCATGTGTGACTTTTCAGCATCCTGTATAGTGTTTCTGATTGGTTTACTAAACTCCCTGTAAATTGAATGCAGTCAGCCAGAGACCAGACATCTTTGTATGGATTAGGAAAGAGTTAGTCACGGCTGGCCAATAATGTTAGAGCTACTAGTCAGGGGGCCAAGAGGCAGATTTGTGGATGGTATTAAAAACGCATGACGTTAGTTGGTGTTAGACAAGAGGATGCAGCAGAAGGGGTTAAATGGAGGCCGATGATTTACCTCTAAAGGTGTGGCATATACTCAAAATGATGAATTGAAGATAATAAAAATCCAGCCCTGAGAGATATCTACACAAACAGAAGCAGGAGGGAGATGAAGTGGGCTCTGCAGAAACTGGGATTATTGGACGCGATCTTCCCGTATGGTTAGGTCAGAAAACAGGTCTATCATCCAAGCAGCGCTCCCAGGCATCTCCTCCATCTGCCACTGCCTCTTCTCTCCCCCCATCAGAACGCTCATCATCTCGCCTGATTAGGGACTTTCGGCCTAAATCAAATGTTATTCTGATTAGCGCGTGTTATTTGCAAGTCTTAACCACTTGGATTAGCCCCTCTTTGCTTTGGGGGAGCGTGTGATTAGTGGCATGAGGCGTACTTGTCAAATGTGCTCTTTTGCTAACATTTAAATTGCCACCGCACATGGGTTTCTAATGAGCTAGACAATGTAGCACTGAGAAATAACTAGTGCTAAAAGAAGCCAATGCAAAAAGACAAAATAAAAGATATCATATTGTATTATGCATGTTTTTATGGGAAAGGATTTGGAGAGATTAGTATCTAAAGGGCATTTTAGCCGAGCTGTAGATGGTAACAAATGAAAGCTAAAGATGAGGTTCTTTTACTGTGAAATTTTCCCAGCAGGATATTGGCAGTTACTGATGAAAAAATCAAACAACAACTATCTCTGAACATTTAATCAGAGCTTAAGGCATGTACGTATAAAACTGATAGTGTCGTGGAAGGCAAAAGAACAACACAATTGCTATAAATATTGTAACTATCAGTTTAATTTACTAGTTATCCCGTCAGCTAGCTTAGACTCTCAATACAAAGGTATATGGGCAAAGAAATTGCTGTCAAAATACTCTCTTGTATGAATCATATAGCAGCAACATCAAAGGTGGGTAGAGTCGCCAATCATTTTACTCAAGTAAGAGTACTGTTACTTCAAAATATTACTCAAGTAAGAGTAGAAAAGTACTGAGTAACTGTTTGAGCGTAATGTCAGATTATTTGGTTAATTTTGTTGTAATTAAAAAAAAAAAGTTAATAAACAGATTTTAATATTTTCCAAAGATAAAGTAAATCATATTTTTTAAATTAAGGCACAAGAAACAGAATTTCCACGTCATCACATTTTTCACATAAAGCTGTTCTTAAATGACACACAGAGGTGGTAAAACTCTTACTCTTTCTAGATTTACAAGATTTCACTCAAGTAAGAGTACAGTTACATCAAAATATTATTACTCAAGTAAAAGTAAAACGTTTTGTGCAGTAAAGCTACTCTATGGCGTTCAATTTATTTAAAAATTACTCAAGTAAATGTAACTGAGCAACATACACATGGAGTCATTTCCCTATAATAAACCAACATTATTCAAATGAATGCCAGCTCGAAAGTGAGAAAATGATGGGTTAAAAATGTTTTGCACACGTATGTTCTTCAGCCTGAACCTCGGTATCTATCTCTGCGGTTCATGTGATGGTAGATTACATGTGACAGAGCTGTGCTGAGAGCCTGTATGAATTAGATGTATTAGTTTGAGCCTTATCCAGGGGGATGTGTAATTATCATTGAGGGAGATAGAAGTCGTACGCCAACAGAATGCAGTGATGGTTTTAAAAGGCGTTACATGAGAAACACCCGCGCACACACTGTACGTCACCATGCATTAGTGATGACACCACTGTTTGCTGGAGCTACAACATGTGCAGCGAAATGAATGTTCTTTTTCCAATGGTGTAGAAAGCATTTACAAACACAAGTAACTTGAGTGTGAGAAAGAACTGCATTTCAATGAGTCTGTTCTGTATGGTCACTGTGTATATGGACATAGGAAAAGTTTAACAGATTTCAAAATACCTTCTACATAATCGTGTGCAGCAAAGATTGCAATCAAATTATACAATGGTCCAGTGTGAAAGTACCCAGCGTTCACACCTAAAAACAAAAAATACCTCAAATAGGGCCCGCTAGTAATTGGATTGACCTGGAGTACTGACACGTTCCTTTAGTGAGGATTGCCATGAGAACACAATGGCTTAATGAGAGTCAGGGGGGTTTCTCATAAAAAAATTAGGATTTTTGTCAATGCATCAGACTTTATATTACACTCCCTAGTCTTATTATTTTTATTTGATGTCTGTTCATTTTTCACCTGACAAAGTTTGGGAATGAAATGAAATGTATGAAGAAAAAGAAATGAGCTGTAAACAAGAGCACATATATACTGCACCTCTTCCAAGGCACTGACTCTATACAACAGACTTAGCCTTGGTACTGTGGCAAATTCCCTACATTGAACCTCATATCTCTGGATTCAATTGAGGCATAGACACTATTTATAGTATTTATGGCATAGTACTCAGTTACATTTACTCAGTTACATTTAGTAAGAGTACTTTTACCCGCCTCTGTGTGTCATGTAAGAACAGCTTTGTGTGAAAAATGTGATGATGTGGAAATTTTGTTCTTTGTCCCTTAATTTGTGAAAATATTATTTTTGTTTTTCTATCTTTTTATTTTTTGCCAGATTACCACAAAATTAACCAAATAATCGCTTAAACAGTTACTCAGGACTTGCATAGTTTTTTCACCAGTACTTTTCTACTCTTACTTGAGTAATTATGTGAATGAGTACTTTTTACTTTTACTTGAGTAATAATATTTTGAAGTAACTGTACTCTTACTTGAGTAAAATCTTGGAAATCTAGAAAGAGTAAGAGTACTTTTACCACCTCTGTGTGTCATGTGATGATGTAGAAATTCTGTTCATTGTGCCTTAATTTTTGAAAATATAATTTACTTTTTTAGTTTATCTTTTGAAAATATCAAAATCTTTTTATTATCTTTTTTTTTCAGAGTAACACAAAATTAAACAAATATTCTGACATTACGCTCAAACAGTTACTCAGGTCTTGAGTAGTTTTTTCACCAGTACTTTTTACTTTTACTTGAGTAACAATATTTTGAAGTAACGGTACTCTTACTTGAGTAAAATGATTGGCTACTCTACCCACCTCTGATTGCGAGAGGGTGTCTGAAAACTCGATAATGAATTTCAAGTGTGGAAATGCTCTCTCTTTCTCCCTTTACCAAGGACTGGTAAATGTTTGGCATCTCTTTGGTCTTATTGAATTTGTTTGCTATATGGATCTAAAGCCTGTGTTTAGCCCCCGATCCTCTCTTCATCTCTCCACTTAAATGACCATCATAAGTGTGCACCATTCACAGACACTGAAGCGTAGTACTCATCTCACGCCTCCGTCAGCCTCGAAGCCCAGTCATTAAGTCTTCGTGAAGCTGTGCACATTTTCACTCACTTCAGTAAACCTGCAGCTGTACAGCCACAAATGACCCACGAGTGGCCTCAAACTAAAGTCTATTTATATAAAGTCACAGGCAACGGACTGCTCCAGTGGTTCAACTTCTCACCCCGACTCTAGCCGGGGTAAAAATGAGTCCATGAACAGATGCAGAGATGCCTAATGAGGTACTCTTGCAGTTATGATTATATTGATTGTGAATGCACTATTTTCCAAGTTGATAGCATTTAGTCTTGGGTCTTTTAGCAGTGGACCCTAACAAACCCTGCTATGGGTGTGTTTACTTTGGAGTGGAACAGCAACCCACGGAGAGTCTTGTGTTTTCAGACTGCTGTGTCTATGCTCTGTGTCAGGGCAGTAAAGTTTTTAAGATATAAGTTGTATTTGTATGGAAGTGCAATGCATTCACCTGATTTGAAAAAGTAATTCTGTTTTTATGAGAAAAGTAATTCTGTTTTCCTGAGTAAAGTTATGCACAAAGCCAAACAGCAGATAAAAGAAGATATACAGAACAACGTATCTCCCACTCACTTTGAGTTGTTACAGTAAATGATACAAATGTGAGCTGATGAACGTAGCTTTAGTAACAGATACGTCCACGACACATACGTTACACCAGTACAACTCACATGAACACTCGTAGGTAACATTCAAGACAACTGTTCACCAACACCACAGCAGCCATTAGCCTGTATAAAGAATAATAGTGCCTCAGACACAATGGCAGTGGATGGTGGTGGATTACTCTGGCATATCTGATACCTGCTCATGTTTGGTGTTTGGCTCATTTCTGCATTATCTATATTCTTATTGTCTGAATTTTGCAGCACATCTGGTTTTGACACAACTTTCAAAACATGAAGGTGTTGCCAGTTTGTTAAATAAAGAAGAGTAAATCCTGGTGTGAATGTGAGGCTGAACCTGTGTACTGAGTAATCATCTTTGATCAATTTAAATTGGATGATAACATTTACGTGACCCAAGCTTTCTTTATCACTGGCAGGATTTACAAGCTTACACAACATTTACACAAGGTCAAGGACTAAGATTTCCTGTTGCCCGGACATTATAATGGTTCTCTCAGCTGGGAAATGATTATAATGAAATTTACACTTCTACTGTAGTTGCCTTGCCAGCCTTTTTATCACGTCATGTTTAAACTATAACATACGCTAAATGACTTAATTATTTAAACATACAATAATTACAGATATGCCTAATACAGTTTTCATCTGATTGTTTTTTTTGTTTTTAACCCTACTCACACAGTTCCACATTTGAAGGGATATCCTGGACTTACACAACCTACACAAACATGTCAGGCAGTGTGTTGAGTGTGTTGAGCTCAGAGAAACAATAGCATCCTCCCACCCACATGAAACCACCTCTACTTCAGATACTCACTCTTCTACCAAGCTCCCTTGCTGCAGCTGTTTTAATATATTTCTACCAATTCTGCCAATGTTACTCACTGTTAGAGAAAACACACCTAATCTCCATCTCAACATAGTTTGAGGATTTGCTGATTATATTTCACAGTTCTGCACCATCATTGGTCAATTTGATTTTCTCATTCTTATTCTTCTGTTTATTCCAGTTAGTGCTGAGTGCCTGGAATATATTCATGCAACTGGGCCTTACACAAGGTACAACGGATTCAAGTTAGTTGCAGGGCTGACACAAAGAGACTAACACAAACAACCATTCACTCCCACATTCCATCACTAGGGGCGGGGCTATTCAGATTTGGTCCGAGTTGTGGCAAAAAATGCAAAATTGTTAATTGGCAGCCATGCTTCTGACTGCCCCAGGGCATCTGTGGCTGCACTAGTAGCTTACCACCACCAGTGTATGGAATGAATAATGCAATTGTAAAGCGTCTTTTAGTGTCCAAAAAAGCGCTATAAAAGTATGATGCATTATTATTATTATTATTATTATTATTATTATTAATTAAATTGTAATTTTTTTTTGGCAGTCTAGGATAGAATAAATAATCTGATGATACATTTTTGTTTTTGTTCAAAGAGCAAATACAACTTCAACTGAATGCCAAACCACAGAGACAAACTAATCCAAATCTAACTACATATAGCTCAAGATTGTCTGTGCTTAAGGTGCAGCAGTATCTTTTGTTTTCGGATTGGACTATTCAAATATAAACAGCAGAATAACATGAGCAGATAGAAACGAGTGGATGCACGCGCTGGATCTACCAAAGACTGCCAACTTGAAAACTGTCGGGAACACAATGTTATAGTACATTTTTGCGCGGACTTCAACACATTGCGCCTCTATGCAAACCCAGCCATTTCCCATCTCTACGGTGAAATTTTAGAGACTATCAAGAGTGCTACACAAAGCTCTATTGTCAGAGGAGGCGTGGGTATACCTGGCTGGAGATGAGGTCCTCGCACACGGACAGGGCCATCTGAATCGCGTTGGGCTTGTGCGTCACGGAGATGGCGGTCAGCTTGAACTTGTCCCGGCCATAGACCTGGTTGGCTTGGGCCACTGCATCTTTGAATATCTGCTCGTAGCGCTTCTGGCTCAGCACCGCTCCGATATTCACAATCTTGGGCTCGCAGCCGGCTCGGGCGCAGGAGCACGAGAGCAGCACAGCGAGCAGGAACAAACGCATGGCGCGGAGGATCGCAGCGTTAGTGCGGTGACTTCTCTCCGCCGGGTAGGCACTGTTGGTTCGCCCGCTGCTTTTGGAAGGCACCACGCACCAGAGGGGATGGTGAGTGAAGAGGAGGCAACAGAAGATGATGAAGAGGCGGTTTAGGAGCGTTGTGGAATGTGATGGAGCAAGCCGCGTCTCGAGCTCATTTTGTCCGCAGTGGTCCGCGCAGAGCCCGTGGGTAACGTCCACACTGCTGCTGCTGCTGCCCCTCGCTCCTCACCACGGACTGCACCCGGCTGCTGTCCTTGGTGCTGAACAGCTGTGTATGCGCGCGCCGCGGAAGCCTTCTGCGCGCTCCCGTGGTAGAGGAGCACGCGCAGTTTTCAGTCCCAACATAGTTCATTCACTCATACCTTCAGATTCAGATTTCAGAGCTCTAGAACCCTCTCTCAAAATGATTCTTCTTGCTCCCCTTCCATAGTTTATATTCCAGTTATGATGATCTTGCAAATAGCGATTCATCTGCTGCTATAAGTCGTTTTCATCCATTCACAAATGTACAATATAATGCAGCCACATAATACATATGCACTGTGCACATGAGTCCGATTATTGGGGCCCAAAATGAAGACAGGATGTTTTGAGATGGACTAAGACAGAGAAAGGAACATTTGCAAATCCCAGGCAATAATGGTGCATGATGATGAAATGCTCTCTGGGAATTGATGTTTTTAATTCATTTATATACAGTAAATACTTCAGAACTGGTTCTACTTCAAGAGCATTTAAGTATATTCTATTCTTTAAAGAACAGCTTGTAAAATCAACAAAAAACACTATATGTAATAATATAATTAAAATATAATATGAGGCAGATTTTGAAACTCCTGCCTGTGATAAAATTTCATCTCATTATCATCCAGGGGGTCAGGGATCTATGTACACATTCCATGGGAGTCAGATGATTCCAGCCAATTAAAACATTAATGATAGGGACATCTAATATTGAGAAGTACCTGTACTGCTTTTCTTTAGCCTGTAAGGGTCAGACTAGTCCACACACAGTTGCCATGGAAACTCATTGATACGTGATGTGTCAGTGATAGATTTACTGACAGGGTTTTTTGACAAGATGATGGAGGAGGGGCAGCTCATTCCCAAGGTCTGGCATTGGGCAGAGACAATGATCACAGGGTTAAGATAACTCACTAAATACTGTTAATGTGGTGTTCTATTAGTTACCCTTGTTCACATTTGAGCAGGGTTGTACAGCGGCATAGTTCATCTGTGACAATGGGATGTTATAACATATAGCTGTAAATATGCTTTTGCATCTCCATCCATCTTCTTCCAGCCGGGTCACGGAGGCAGCAGTCCAAGCAGAGATGCCTGGACGTCCGGTACACCGACCACATCACCACAACAATCCAGTACACCGACCACATCACCACAACGGTCCAGTACACCGACCACATCACCACAATGGTCCAGTAGAGCGACCACATCACCACAACGGTCCAGTACACCGACCACATCACCACAATGGTCCAGTACAGCGACCACATCACCACAACGGTCCAGTACACCGACCACATAACCACAACAATCCGGTACACCGACCACAT